>JAJLUR010000057.1:0-63570 GCA_030674225.1 Blastobotrys terrestris | reverse complement strand
GCTGCTGCGCCGGCTCAAACGGTCGGCACCCGCAGCCATCCCCCGTAATCGGCCAATCACAGGCCCCAAAGATAAAAGGCCCTGGATCTCGGGAAAAATCGTAGTATCTACTACCACATATATATATAGATAAACACGGCCATGACCCCCTCATATAGACAAGCGCCTCAATGTCAAACCGTCCCAGCGACAGTCCGGATGACGCCAAAATCGCGGACCTGCTTGGCCTTCTATCTCAGGCTGATATGAAAGATAACCTCTCCACCCCGCCCCCTGAACCGCAGCCTCAATCCCACACTGACAATGCATCGGGCATCTGGCGTCTCTACACAAAGACCCGGCTGAACCTGCCGCATCGTGCCCGGATCGAAAACCTCACCTGGCGCATGCTCCAGAAGGAGCGTCACGTCAGCAATGTCTTCCAGCCCGTTGAGTCCTCGCTCCAGCACCAGCAGCACCAGCAGCACCAACAGCACCACCATCACAACCAGCCCGCCTCCGCAGCCCACGATAACGACTTTGAAATGAATGATGACTACTCCCCGCATGTTCTCGACCCCTTTAATTTCGACCACCACTCCCACAACGCAAACAGCTTCCACTTCTCCCTAGACTCCCTGGCAATGGAGGGCCCCGAGGACCAGCCCCCGCCTCAATACTACAACCCGCCCCCGATCCTCCCCTCTGCTCCCTCGTCCTTCACCCCGTCGCTCTCGTCCTCGTACTCTTCCGAGAACGCCTTCATGGGCTCGTCCCTCCCGACCAACATCCCTCAAAAGCATCAGTGCACCAATTGTGGCACCACCTCCACCCCGCTCTGGCGAAGGAGTCCCGAGGGTTATCCCCTCTGCAACGCCTGCGGTCTCTTCTACAAGCTACACGGTGTCTACAGACCGCTTTCCCTCAAGTCAGACGTTATCCGGCGCAGGAAGCGCAAGAAAAAGGATGACGAGGAGCCCCAGGAGCGTCAGGCTGTCACAATCCCCTTCTAGGCTCCCAGTGTTAGAACATTCTCCACTAGTGTATAATGAGACGAGTAACGCAATAGCACAATTCCTCAATCTGTGTGTGTGTCTGTGTGCCCTGCGGGCGGCGGAGGCTACATAGGGTCCGCGTATTGCCCTGCGGGCGGCCTTCTTTTCTAGAAAAGAAGCAAAAGCACTGGTCGAGCCTCGCAGAGCTACCTTTTTTGCTTCTTTTCGGAGAAAAAAGAAGCCGCCGGAGGCCTACAATCTCATACATATAATAATAATAATATATCAACAATAATATGGGATAAATCGATACTGCAAAATCCTGCGCATTAAGGAAAACATAATATGTCTTTGTGCGAACTCTTCACCTTTTTCGTTATCTCCCTCTGGTTCCCTGGCCCTGGTCCGTTCTCTTGTTCAAGATTGGTGCCTTAAATGAGACAACTCCTATCTCTCACTTCTTAAATCGGACTATGTCTCGGTTCCTTTATAAAGGGGTGGGATCCAGCCCTCTCAGCTTTTTTGCCTCGCAGAGCTACCTTTTTTGCTTCTTTTCGGAGAAAAAAGAAGCCGCCGGAGGCACATTACTGGCGCCTAGTTGAGAGCACTATTCTTGGTTCGCAGCATCCTTCCAACCTTCAACAGGGAAAAAAACACAAAGTGATTTCTTGTCACTGGTAGTGACTTATGGGTCTTAACAAATAAGGTAGTGGATGGTCCAAAATTTGCGGACAGTGTCAGGCTCATGCTACTAACCGTTTATTTCTTGTTCTGCCCGCGCCTTCGTAGCGAATTCTGATTGGCTGAATGGTGCTGTTTGGCTTATGAGCTTCTCCAAAGAAAATCCGCCACTTGGACCAATTATTGGCCGTGGAAAAATAATCCTTTTAACACAGGGACAAACCCGTTCAAGAAAAGAGCTTTATACGATGGAATACTTTTGCATTACTATAGTATTTTAGAGTAGGAGGGCAGGAAGAGAACCACGGTTGCCAATTTAGTTTAAACTACATTTTTGTTGGCAAGGCAAAAAAAATTATTTTGCTACTATTTAGGTTTGCAACGAGACTCGCCACCTTCGCACTCATCTTGGCTACAACAACTTTGGATTCTTCCAAAATATCCTTCCGAAAAGGTCGGATAGTCATATTTATTTATTTATTTATTTTTTTGAGTTTTGTCTGGGGTATTCTCAATGGGCCATGGTCGACCCTTTCTCTAGGCGTCGAATAATATTGTAAATATAAAAGAGATCGTGTTTCTCGTTTTCCATTTTTTTTTCTCTTGCTGTGTTCTACTTCCTCTATGAAATGCCTGCTGCGTAAAACCCAGGTAACAACAACACACAACCATTTATCTCGCCACCCGTGCAATTTCCATCCCCCGGTGACATAGCTTTAACGATGGTAATGTCGCTCAGGATTGCAAACAAAACTGCAGATTGCTGCTTTCAGTTAAAACGACGTGATTCCTACACACATATAGTAGTACAACTAGCACTAATATTGTAAATCGACCATGGAAGCCCTTTAAATTATGAGAACATAAGATATCGCAATGCAGCCCGCACCACGCTAAAGCAAGTTTCCTCCGTAGCCGAGTATTTAAGGTTTCACAATAATAGCAGTTATTGGGATCACCTGTGTCCGTGCAATCTATTTTTTGTAGTGAAGTGCATTATTACCTCTTCCCCTTTGGTTCTCTTCATCAGTTGCGTTATCAGCCCCCGCAACACCCATCAGTCTCACTTTCTACTCCAGTTCCTCGCCTGTGGTCCGTTTTGTTCGAGACTGGTGACACCTTTTCGAGCACTATGAGACAACTCCTATTTTTCACATCTCAGCCGAACATCATGTCTCAGTTCCCCTATAAAAGGTGGAGCCAACTCTCTCACTCACCAAGCAAAGCTTCGGTCTCCACGTATTGCCCTGCGGGCGGCCTTCTTTTCTAGAAAAGAAGCAAAAGCACTGGTCGAGCCTCGCAGAGCTACCTTTTTTGCTTCTTTTCGGAGAAAAAAGAAGCCGCCGGAGGCTACACGGGGTCGTGTATTGCCCTGCGGGCGGCCTTCTTTTCTAGAAAAGAAGCAAAAGCACTGGTCCAGCCTCGCAGAGCTACCTTTTTTGCTTCTTTTCGGAGAAAAAGAAGCCGCCGGAGGCACTCTGCCCTGCGGGATTGGAGAAAAAAACTAGAGGCACTTTTCAGAGCCAGGAGAAGAATAATTTAATAATACACAACTTGCAGCGGCCTATCTAAACGACGACGGGGTTGCGGTCCGCGGGGGCGGTGGGATGGAGTTCTGGCGAGAGCCCGGGGTACGGGGCTGGTACAGCCCCGGATGGTCGAGCAGGTTTGTCTGGGACGGCTGCGGGGTCGGCAGATTGAACTGGCTGGCGATGGACGTCATTGAGTTGGTGCGGGAGGTCGACGAGGGCGGCTGCTTGATGGAGGACGAGAGCCTCCGCGAGTTGTTGGTCACGTGGCCATAGCGGGAGCCCTGGCTGAGATGGACGTTTGCGACGTCGTCGAGGTCCAACTGCTGGGAGAACGGGGTCTGGTTGTAGAAAGACTGGGCGGACGGACTCTGCTTGAGCCAGGGAGGACCTGGAGGCCGAGGGGTGGCAGAGTAAGAACTGCGATGGATACTCCCGCGACGGGGGGTCATGGAGACCATGTCGACGTTTTCGTCGCGAACGGGGGCCTCTGCGACCTTGTGGGGCGGGAGCGAGGCGGAGGCAGCGCGGTACTTGTGACGAATTGAGGGCTGGTGCTGGAGATGCTGCTGATGGTGGAGCCAGTCCTGCTCGCGCTGGAAGAATGCAGTCTCGCGCTTTGCCAGGGCGTCCTCACGGGCCTGGAGGGCCTTCATCTTGGCGACGAGGTCCGAGTTCATCTCGACCGGGTCGACCTCTGTGAGCGGAGACGGCGTCTGCGGAGTGAGGGACGAGTTTTTGTTGATGAGGGGCTTTCGGGCGAACAGCGAACAGTTCTGGGGCTTGTTGTTCATGTAGACGAGCTGGGAAAGGAATGCGAAGACGGACTCGAGATATGGGACCTTGATCTTGAACTCGTCGGCGTAGAGGATGGGCTGGAGCAGCAGGAGGTCGAGCCCGAGGTTCTGGGAGTGGTAGAAGGCATAGTAGAGCAGGGGAGAGTCGACGAAGGGGATTGCGGTTGTGGAGGCGGACGAGGACGAGTCTGTGGACGCGGACGAGGCCGCAGACGAGTTGATGGCCGAATGGTTCACTGACGACGTTGGGGTGATGCACGTCAGGGCGAGGTTGTCGACTAGATACTGCGCGGTGAAGTCGTCGGCGAGCCGACAGCCCTGCCGACCGGCGATGGCCTTGAGCTCGGCGACGATGCCGCGATACAGCGGCTTTGCAAGGCCGTTGTTGCGGGCCAGCCTCTCGAGGTTGGGACAATCAAAGACGATGCTGAGGGGCTGGAATGCGATGTATGGGATCGCCCGTTCCCATTGCAGCTCCATGAACTTTTGGGCTGTGGAGATCTGGATTGCGTTGACGCCGCCGGCGTTGAATCCGCCGAGCAGGGTGCGGATGCTGTCGAGCGGACGCGGCGGCGGCTCCAGATATGTGGACGTTTCGTTGGTGGAGTGGACGAGGTCGCCTCCGTTCGGGGTCCTGTACACTGGGGCGTCTGTGAACAGGGCCACGACGGAGTTTTGCGGGAACTTTCGCTGGACGACCTTTTGGATCGGACAGTAGCCGTATGAAGTGTCCACGAGCACGACGGTGTGGTCTGGGACCACCACCCTCTCGAGCTGCTTGTTGAGGTTTGTGATCTGACGACGACTGGAGAGCGACACGAGCACATAGTCGAACTGGTCTGGGGTTGCGGCGAGATCAACCACCGACTGGGGCACAAAGGTTTCGTGGCCGAATTTGGGGGAGCTCAGCGTCGCTGAGGTCTTGGAGCTCTCTTCCCATGCAGCGTGGACTGTGAGCGAGCTGCTTTTGGACAGTCTCCATGCGAGGAAGTCTGTGGACGGTGACGAGCCGACCAGAAGTAACGACGGCATTAGGCTTAAAGCGAGCGGTTAGCACAGCGAACGAGTGGGGAGGGGGGGGGAATGAGTGAGTGTGTGTGTGTGTGTGAGGGAGGGTATCCACTGGAAACACAGCAAACGGGGAATTAGGAACAAACGGTTGGAAAAAAAAAAAGGAACAAAATTAGAGGGAGTCCAAAAAAAAAAAAAGAGTGAGCGCTAAAAAAAAAAAAAAAAGGAAAAAAAAGAAGTACTGATGATACAAGAGAATATTCTTTGTCGGGAGATATGCACAATATTTTGCAGTTGGCTGTGTCGGTGGGAGCTACAAAGCGGCGGTCAAAAAAGAAAGAAAGGGCACAGCCGCAGGACCCGCCTATTTGGATTGTGAATCGCCAAAACAAGAAAACAAACAAAAAAAAAAAAAAAACAGTGGCAGGTCCGCTGCTGCCCCAGCCTTAATACCACCCTCCCTCCTCCCCCGGTTCGCCCGCTGGACCGCCGTCTGAGACGTGGTCCCTGAGTGTGTCCAGCCCTGGTGGAACAGTGGAGTGCAACCTGAAACGTGAGCGACCGCCCTCCGTTCCCTCCCCCCGAACCCGCCCGGACACATCGCATGTTTCCACGCTTATGCATCATCCGCTTAGATCCCCTGCGCTTTCGGGACTCCACCGTCCATTCCGTCTGCTTTAAGGTTAATTGCGCTGTATCGTACCTGCCATTCCCGGTAATTCCTCAGCCGTCCCGGATGCGGCGTAAATCCCGGTCCGGATGATGTGGGATGCGGTGTATTGCCCGGCCCTGTCGGGTCCGGAGAAAAAACAAGCCGGGGTGGGGTGGCCGCAGAGCTAACCATCACATTGCCCTGCGGGCGGCCTTCTTTTCTAGAAAAGAAGCAAAAGCACTGGTCCAGTCTCGCAGAGCTACACGGGGTCCGCGTATTGCCCTGCGGGCGGCCTTCTTTTCCAGAAAAGAAGCAAAAGCACTGTCACCGCAGAGCCCAACACCCAGGGGTGGTCAATGCCTCGCAGAGCTACCTTTTTTGCTTCTTTTCGGAGAAAAAAGAAGCCGCCGGAGGCTACACATTGTCATGCGGCGTTCTTTTCTAGAAAAGAAGCAAAAGCACTGTCACCGCAGAGCCCAACACCCAGGGGTGGTCAATGCCTCGCAGAGCTACCTTTTTTGCTTCTTTTCGGAGAAAAAAGAAGCCGCCGGAGGCTACACATTGCCATGCGGCGTTCTTTTCTAGAAAAGAAGCTGGTGGAGATGCGGGGTCTCGCAGGGTTTGTGTGTTGCCGTCCCGATTAGGAAATATTATTTAGCCAGACGCGGCGCTTAACTCTATCCCTCACGAATATAAAAGGAGGCCACTTCCCACCTTTTTCTCTTTTTTTTTTCCTGCTCTCTAGACAATGGAGGGTCTCTTTTGTCTCATGGACATCCTACACACGCACAGCCACTGCCACACCGTCTGCGGACACCCCCAACCAGTGCACGATGTAGGATTCCACGAGCTTGAGGCGCCCCTCCGCCGTAATTTAACCGCCTGACGTAAGTATATACGCGCCGCTCTACTAACAACTATGTATGGCCATTTGGAGGCACATTGCCCTGCGGGCGCTAGAAAAGAAGCCGCCGGAGGCTACATGGGGTCGTGTATTGCCCTGCGGGCGGCCTTCTTTTCTAGAAAAGAAGCAAAAGCACTGGTTCAGCCTCGCAGAGCTACCTTTTTTGCTTCTTTTCGGAGAAAAAAGAAGCCGCCGGAGGCTGCATGGCGTCGTGTATTGCCCTGCGGGCGGCCTTCTTTTCTAGAAAAGAAGCAAAAGCACTGTCACCGCAGAGCCCAACTCCCAGGGGTGGTCAATGCCTCGCAGAGCTACCTTTTTTGCTTCTTTTCGGAGAAAAAAGAAGCCGCCAGAGGCATATTGCCCTGCGGGCGGCCCTTTTTTCAACCACAACGCAGTTTGTTCCTCTATTTGTTCGTAATCGGCTTCATAGTTACTCAGATGGATGCGAGCAGCAGACTTACACATAGCGGGCTGGACTGTTCATCATGCAGTATTCAATTGGAATTTACTAAACATGTCTAGTTGCAGTGTCCTATTACGTTGAGGCCTTCGCAACATTCAGGGTTTGTCTATGTGGAGCAAACTGCCGGCTTTGGAAAAGGTGGTCCAAAAAGGAATATTCATGGCAATGACACATGCCATTTATAGTGTTCATCAGGGATTTACGAACTCAGATGGCTATGAAGTTCATTGTCGAACAACATATTCTCTCCGATATAAGGATTCTGTCCAACATTCATCATTTACTAACTTACACCCTGTGGAGTGGTTTATTTGATGATGGTGTATGGTATTTGTTTTTCTTTCCATACGTATTTGAATACTTGATCTAGATTATAATTAATTGAAAAAGATTGGCAGTCAAACGAGTTTATAACGCAATGTGTGTCAAACGCACGTTCAGCCAATCCATCGCCAGTAGTAGTGCTCAAATATGGTCATCGTAAGGTTTCTGATTAGTCAGACACTTGCCTGTAATTCTGCTGTTCGATTACCCTGTACTACTGCTACAGTCTCACCCAGGTGAATGCGCCCAAATTCCCAGCCCCTGTGTGCTCAGCTCTGCGGGCCAGTGCTTTTGCTTCTTTTCTAGAAAAGAAGGCCGCCCACAGGGCAATACCGCCCATTAGAGACCCACTTTGCAAGAGAGCTTAGCCCTATTAAAATCCCACGTCGTTAGCGCATCGACACCTCTCTGCTACCTTCAGTAGGCTCTGTAAGCGGTATCGTCCTCTATACCATCTTTGTGCCCTTTGTTTGATCCACTGTGATGAGCTAGTAGTTGGTGTACGCAGCTGGCCTCTTCTAAAAGGTATTGTGGACATTTGTGTCTCCGATACCGCTAGTTACATTTTACATGGCGACTTAGCCGGCTAGTCAGTATCAGCGAAGCCAAGCTCGCCAAACTGTGTTCACTGGGGAGCGACATTTCAGCATTGGCCACGTCCAAGCATGGCTATCTTCACCAGAACCCATTGCGGAATGTTAATCTTACCTCAAGAAGAGGCAGAAACCGCGATATCCGTCAGCAGATAACCCAAATCGAGTTCTTTTCAGCCTTCCATGTGACGCATTACACATGTATCTACCAACTATCTTATGGCTAGTCAATTGCTTACTCCTACTTAGTACGGGGTCTGTGTGTGCCCTGCGGGCGGCCTTCTTTTCTAGAAAAGAAGCAAAAGCACTAGTTATATAGGTGAATTGCCTCGCAGAGCTACCTTTTTTGCTTCTTTTCGGAGAAAAAAGAAGCCGCCGGAGGCAATACACCCTACGGGGTCTGCTTGTTCCCTGCGGGCGGCCCTCTTTTCCAAGCACTGGCGTCGCAGAGCTAATTAAGCCCAGCAGTCCCACCCAGACAGGTGTCTCGGCCGAGGCTACGTCCCGACCCTTCACGGGCTGTGGGGAAGAGTCCGGGGCAGTCGGAGGGGCGGCGGACTGAGGGTTGCGGCGTGCCGGGGGTTACACCCACTCAACTTGACAAATGATCGTTGTTGTCGTCACACTTGCCACACTCTACTTACACAGCGCAACCATGGACTCCGACAAGCTCGCCCGTCTGCAAAAATCCGTCAGAATCGGTGGTAAGGGTACACCACGAAGAAAGGTCAAGCGAACCCACAAGTCCGAAGGCGATGACACCAAATTGGCCGGTGCCTTGAAGAAGATCAACGCCCAGCCAGTCCAGGGCGTCGACCAGGTCAACATGTTGAAGGACGACGGTAAGGTTCTGTCGTTCCCTAGAGCCCGTGTCCACGGGTCCGTCCCATCCAACACCTTTGCTGTGTACGGCAATGCTGTCGAGAAGGACATGACCGAGATTCTCCCAGACGTTCTGTCCACCATGGGCCCAGAGAACCTCGAGCAATTGAAGAAGTTCAGCGAGCAGATGGGTAACAACCCACAGGCCGCTGCTGCCGCTGCCGCTGCCGCCGGCGGTGCTGAAGCCGAAGACGAGCAGATTCCAGACCTCGTTTCTGGCGAAACCTTCGAAGACAAGGTTGACTAAACATTCGCAATGCACTCAGAAACTAATAAAAAATGTCTGTACATCTAGTTTACCTCATGATAAATGTTCACCAGATATGCACACTCTCCCACTCTCTCATGACGCTTCCGCCTCGCGGACGGTAATTGGACCCGGGCACCGTTTTGCGACCGTCGCTTAGTGCTGCTTATTTCCATGCTGCATATGTGCGTTGCACCCAACATGTCTGCAGCTGCCTCAGTGCGACCACGCATGGTTGAGTCACAGCCTCCGTGGTTAGTGTGTGTTCGCAATCCTCTGCAATTGACTATGCGTATACACACGCATACTCATGGCTATGAATAGCTAGAGCACTAGTCCGTATGCATACCCCGTCGTCACGAACGAGCCCACAATCCACCAATCACCAGACCGTACCACGGAACAAGGACGCCTGTCTTACCCCTGACCACGTGACACTACACTACACGTGAACGCGTCGGGCGACAGCCGTGCGGCGGCGGAGAATCGAAAGAGTGTGCTGCATGCCTCCGGCGGCCCTCAAAGGTAGCTCTGCCAGGAGCAATTCACCTAGTGCTTTTGCTTCTTTTCTAGAAAAGAAGGCCGCCCGCAGGGCAATACTTCTTAATCTCACGGTCACGTGGTGCTGTGAAACTAGAATACAGAGCGGAGGTTGTGGATGGTAGACACTGCTTCAGACCCGTTGGACTATGCATCGTACTAATGAGGTTGTCCGAAGACTGGTGGCTAGTGTGTGCAGGGAGCCCGGGGTGCGAGAAGACATTGTCTCTGCAGAGTAAAAAAAAACACAGGGGAATTGACTTCCTTTTATATTCACAATTAGACGCCCAAACAAATGAGCACAACAGAATAATATTTTTCTTAAAAATAGAACGGACCCCACCGCGGGGCAACGCCACTGGGAGACTATATAAAGTGAGCTGGGGAGCCCCAATTGCGTCTTTTACAGACCGCTTCAACCAGTGCTTTTGCTTCTTTTCTAGAAAAGAAGGCCGCCCGCAGGGCAATACGCGGACCCCGTGTAGCCTCCGGCGGCTTCTTTTTTCTCCGAAAAGAAGCAAAAAAGGTAGCTCTGCGAGGCTGAACCAGTGCTTTTGCTTCTTTTCTAGAAAAGAAGGCCGCCCGCAGGGCAATCCGCGGACCCCATGTAGCCTCCGGCGGCTTCTTTTTTCTCCGAAAAGAAGCAAAAAAGGTAGCTCTGCGAGGCAATTCCAGTGCTTTTGCTTCTTTTCTAGAAAAGAAGGCTGCCCACAGGGCATTATGCCTCTGTCTGGTTAACCCAGGTGGCTCTCCTGCTAGCCGGCCTCGGAAGTCGGAGAGCGATCCTGAGTGTGAGCCGCAGGAGTGCCCGGTAACCAGAACCGCCGAAAAGGGGGGCGGGGCGGTGTTTCAGGCGGGAAGACGTGGTGACGGTAGTAGCAATCGAGCACCACGAATATAAATAGAGGAGGAAAGTCGCGAGGGGAGCACAGAAAAGACTTGTTCTTACCCAAGTTCACACCCCCCCTTCACAATGACGCTGACCAAACACGTCAACTCGGAAAAGATCATTGCGCAGCTGCAGGGCGCCATGCCAAGAAATTCGGGCAGGTTCCGCATGCAGACTAAGGAGCAGCACAAGACCCATATCTCTGCGGAGCCAATTCCAAAGTTCCACATTGCGGAGACCGGGCTCAACAAGGATCATGCGTTCACACACATCAAGAACGATCTCGAGCTCGATGGTCGGCCGCTGTTGAACATGGCGTCGTTTGTCAACACGCACATCGACGAAAAGGCCACCACTCTGGCGGTCGAGAACATCACCAAGAACCTGGCGGACAACTCGGAGTATCCTGCGCTGCAGGAGATCCACCAACGGTGTGTGACCATGTTGGGCCATCTGTGGAATGCGCCCGAGGAGTGCACCGCGTGTGGCACCGCCACCACGGGCTCTTCGGAAGCCATCCATTTGGGCGGATTGGCCATGAAGCGTCGCTGGCAGGAGCGCCAACGCAAGAACAATCGGCCCACAGACAAGCCCAACATCATCATGGGCGCCAATGCCCAGGTTGCGTTGGAGAAGTTTGCCCGCTACTTCGACGTGGAGTGTCGCATCGTGCCCGTCTCCGACGAGTCCCGCTATGTCCTCGACATCAAGAAGGTTCGGGAGCAGTTGGACGAGAACACAATTGGCATCTACGTCATTCTCGGCTCCACCTACACGGGGCACTACGAGGACGTCGAAGGCGTGTCCAAGATTTTGGACGACTTTGAACGCGAGACGGGCTTTGACGTCCCCATCCACGTTGACGGTGCGAGCGGTGGCTTTGTGGCCCCATTCCTGCACCCAGACGTCAAGTGGGACTTCCGGATGAAGCGGGTCAACAGTATCAACACCTCCGGCCACAAGTTTGGCCTGGCTACGGCTGGTGTGGGCTGGGTGCTCTGGAAGGACCGCTCGCTGCTGCCAGACGACCTCGTGTTCACGCTCAAGTATCTCGGCGGCGAGGAAGAAACGTACACGTTGAACTTCTCCCGTCCGGGCTACCAGGTCATCCACCAATACTACAACCTGGTGACCTTGGGCATGGAAGGCTTCCGCAAGGTCCACGGCGGCTCGCTGGCTAACGCCCGACTGCTCTCCGTTTTCCTCGAGTCCACGGGCTACTTCGAGGTCGTGTCCGACATTCACCGACGAAGAGGCATCCTCGGCTACCAGGGCACCCGCGAGGACCTCAACCCGGAGGACCTGCAGAAGGACGACAGCTTCTTCAACCCAGGGCTCCCCGTGGTGTCATTCAAGTTCACCGACGAGTTCGCCAAGCAATATCCAGAGATCCCACAATCGGCCATTGCATCGCTGCTCAAGACCCGGGGCTACATTGTGCCGAATTACCCATTGCCGCCCAACACCCAGGACAAGGAGATTCTCCGTGTGGTGGTGCGAAGCAGCATGACCCTGGCGCTTCTCGACAAGTTCATGGAGGACATTGCCAAGATTGTCGAGCAATTGATGAAGGCTGCTGAACTGCATCGGGGTAAGAAGGGCATCACCGACGACACCCAGCTTGCGCAGCTCGCCTACAACATGTTGAAGCTCGCGGTCATGGGCACCGAGGACTCGCTTGAACACGAGCGGGAGTGGAGAAGAGCCGTCTGTTAGGCGTCTATCCACATACACGTACACGTAGGTAGTATAACATGAAAGCTTTGTTTTTCCGTACTCAACATACTGCAGTAGTATAATTTCACGGTGTCACGTGGTGGCGTGAAAAACCCATAGGTTCTCAGAGAATTTTTGTGGCCTCCGGAGGCTTACTTTTTTCTCCGAAAAGAAGCAAAAAGGTAGCTCTGCGAGGCTGGACCAGTGCTTTTGCTTCTTTTCTAGAAAAGAAGGCCGCCCGCAGGGCAATACACGACCCCGTGTAGCCTCCGGCGGCTTCTTTTTTCTCCGAAAAGAAGCAAAAAAGGTAGCTCTGCGAGGCAACATCAGTGCATTTGCTTCTTTGAAAGAATGTCGTCCGAAAAGAAGCAAAAAAAAAAAAAAAAAAAAAAAAAATTCTTCAAGGGGCATCAGTGCTTTTGCTTCTTTATCTAGAAAAGAAGGCCGCCCGCACGGCAATGTTGCTGCGGAGACCTCCTTCTCCAGAAAAGAAGCAAAAATGTAGCTTTGCGAGACACCAGTGCTTTTGCTTCTTTTTTTCTAGAACCATAGCCGTTCATGGGATATATGTTAGCCAGCGAGAGTTTTAATTTTTGCTAGTTGCTTTAACACCATTGGATAGGGTTGCACCAGAACATGCATAAAGTAGGAAATATGAACCGAAGATCCACCGAGGAAATTATGCCTCTTCCCAAACAATAAAAAAATGCCTTTATTCGTTTTGGGTAATTTGGAGTTTATTATTATTATTATTTTTGAATGGCCTCTGGCGGAGCTGAGCTGAAATTTGCCATTTAAAAGCCCGTGTGGTGGCCCCGAGTGGGTGTGTTGGTGGATTAGAAGCGCTTTCGCTTTTTTTTTTTTTTTTTTTTGAATATTCAATCTAAATAGGCCGTTCACCCTTGAAATATTTGCACCTTTTCAATCCAAAGCCACGATTCATTAGATTTTTGGGCCCTGCGGACGACCCTCTTTTCCAGAAAAGATGCAAATACGCTGGGCCCTCACAGAGACAGACACCGGAAGCACATTGCCCTGCGGGCGGCCTTCTTTTCTAGAAAAGAAGCAAAAGCACTGGAGGGCCTCGCAGAGCTACCTTTTTTGCTTCTTTTCGGAGAAAAAAGAAGCCGCCGGAGGCAATACACCCTACGGGGTCTGTGTGTGCCCTGCGGGCGGCCTTCTTTTCTAGAAAAGAAGCAAAAGCACTGGAATTGCCTCGCAGAGCTACCTTTTTTGCTTCTTTTCGGAGAAAAAAGAAGCCGCCGGAGGCAATACACCTACGGGGTCTGTGTGTGCCCTGCGGGCGGCCTTCTTTTCTAGAAAAGAAGCAAAAGCACTGGAATTGCCTCGCAGAGCTACCTTTTTTGCTTCTTTTCGGAGAAAAAAGAAGCCGCCGGAGGCTACACAGGGCCCGTGTATTGCCCTGCGGGCGGCCTTCTTTTCTAGAAAAGAAGCAAAAGCACTATCTTTTTTGCAAGACGCCGTCTCGCAATGGTATTGTATATTTTATTTTATTTTTTTTTTAACTCTACGATCAAGTAATAGTAATCAAACTACTACACGACGAGACGTCATAACGTAGTTGTTACTGCGGACAGAAGACACGCGTTGTTATGGAGACAACTATGTGAGGGCAGCGCGAGCTAGTGCCAAAAATGGGCGGTGCGGTATACTATATATGGAGAGACATTATTGCCCGGGAACCTGACGGGAAAAATATCCATAAAGAAACTGCCACATCCGGATAGAGGGGCGCTGTAATTCACGTCCCCATGATCGTTTCAACGGTGTTTGGAATTTGGCCAGATACGTGTGTCGGGTTTTGTTTGCCGGGAATTTCCTATCCTTTGGAAAAAACGGCAATAACAATAATAGGGATAATAACAGTTACCTGTATAATACGAATGATAATGATAACAGTTTATAATAATAGGAAATGATAATGATAACAAAAAAAAAAGTAAAGAATAAAATAATAATAATAAAACGGCAGGATACCAACCTCGCTTAATAGACTGCTGTAGCAACAGTAATCCGCGTTCATTGTCTAATACATTCAATACCAAGAACGGAAACGGGAAATATCGCCCGCCCGAGGCCCTACGAGCCACAATGGCTGGTGGCCAACCGACACCATTTTTATAAGAAAGAAAAAAAAAAAAAAACAAGCACTGAAATTTGTTATGCATGGATGTAGCACTGTACAGCCTTTTGACTGAAAAATAAAACATAATGACCACATCAAAAAAGTATTAAAAAATGGGCCATCGCACATCGTTGGATTATTTAGGCGAAATCTGGGTAGGATATATGTTCTACCGACAACGACTCACACACACACATATGCACACACACTACCTACATATAACTCAAATAGAGATATTACACCCATGTATACAGCTGCACGCGTACAATGGCGTCGAAATGAGAACACAATTGCCCACTGTCCGCCAGCCTCGAGCCCCGCGGGTCCAGCCTCACCCCAGCTGGTATCGTATTATGCCAGCCCTTCGGACCCTGCTGTGGGTCCTCGTTTCTTTTTGTGTTGGGAGAAAGATAAAGGGGTGGTGGTCTCTGATGACCTCCCAAATGAGTCTCGCGAGAAAAAAAAAAAATGACATCAGATCCGGGAAGCACAGACCGCCTGAGAGAACAAAACAACAACAACAAAAAAAAAGGGGGGAGGGAGGGAGATTACACGAGATCGCCTTGTTATCGCAAAGAATGAAGTAGCACTCTCGGCTATTCGTTTCCGTCAAATATGCACGGTTAATTTACTCGGATCTGGTGTGTGTGTGTTGTTCATCCTCGGAAATAATATTTTGCCCGATTAAAAAACGACGCCGATGCTTGCCAACTTCAACCCGACTTTTGATGTCCACAGCCAACTGCAATGGCCGCAAAACCGGTATCAGACAAAACTACAGCCGTGGAGCTTTTTAATGATTCACTTCTTCCCCGTAAAAACTCGGCTCATTGCCGTCTAATGGCTGCTGAAAGATTTACCCGGCCTGCCCTGTTTTTTAAAAACTATTAAAATCCCCACCCAGCAATAGGTGGCCGATCTCCGCCACGCTTTCCACATTGGCCTATTAGGGCTCCCCACCACCGTACGTTTTGGGTAATCGAGTGAGCACGAACCAAGTTTCTTTTTATGCTGGTGTTTCTCTGCAATTTTTTTTTTTTTTTCCTTACCAAAAGGAGCGGCAGAGTGAATGAGAGAGACCGTGTCTGTGCATGATAATATTTTTTTTTTTTATTATTATTTATTTTTTTTTTTTTTTTTTTTTTTTTTTTTTTTTTTTTTTTTTTTTTTTTTTTTTTTTTTTTTTTTTTTTTTTTTTTTTTTTTTTTTCTTTTACTTTATTTTGTTTTTCCTCCTATATATATAAAGCTTGTCTCTCCAGCCCTCTCGAGCCCTCGCTTTTTTTTTTTTACTTTCTTTCCTGGTTTCTCCTTTTTTTCGAACTAACGACTACCTACTATCGAGTCTAACAAAAGACTTCTCTTCTTTTCATCGTAAAATACATGCGAGGAGTGACGAGCTGCATCACCCAAATGAACACACCCTTCTTTTTTAGTAGTGATTTAGCATCTATCAGGAAAACCCATCGTCATATCTACTAGTGTCTCCCCTTTCGATAGTTTCGCGTATCGACTCAGAGAGAGAGAACCCAACCCACTCGAGAATACAGGGAATGGGGCCCCGCAAACATTCGTCGGATGAAAGAAAACACGAAGAAGAGGAACCCTCTCAACTGCCCGTGCTCAAGCGTCACAAATCGTCGTCCAGTCTGCCTGCGAATGAGCCCACCCAACAGCCCCCGCTCGTCAAGCATCGATCGTTCTCGACTACGGCACATCAACATGCCACCAGAGCCTCCCGTCAGCGAACTGCCATAGCCTGCACCCATTGTAGACGACGCAAGGTGAGTATCCCCCGCCCCGATCTTTAATTTTTTTTTTTTTTGTTATACTAACAATTTTTTTTTTCTTTTTTTTAGATTCGATGCTCAGGCTTTGACCCGCATGGCCCAGCAAAATGCTCCAATTGCATCAAATACAACCAGGAGTGCGTGTACGCTCCGGTTTCTGGTCTGGCTGCCACGGTGAAGACAATCCCAACCTCTTTACCCCCCTTCCAGCCCGCCCCGCCCTCACTCACCTCATCTTCGTCCTCATCGTCCTCTTCTTCCCTACCGCCTCGATCCCAATCGCTGCCCGTGTATTACCCGCCTCCGTATCCAATCCTACCTTATCCGTATCACAACCAATTACCTCCTCTACAACAGCAGCAACCGCCACCATTACCCCCGCTACCTCAACAGCACCAGCACCAGCAACAGCAACAGCAACAGCAACACGCTCCTCCTCCTCCTCCCCCCCCTCGAACACAAAGCCAATCCCAGCCTCAACAACAGTCAGAACCCGAATCGTCGTCCCCTTCAACTTCCCGAGGAAAAGTCAAGATCTCCGATCTCGTAAACAAGAATTCTTGACGATCTATTTATTGTATATTACTATTTATTTCCACACGCTATTATTATTATTGTTATTATTATTATCATGATCACTACTACTCACTCTAATCAATTATTCCTTCCATCCTCCCCCCTATTTTTTTCGTTTCTTTTGGGCAGAAAGCCGGTGCATTATTTCATTCTTCCGAAACATTGGTCAGTTACAACTGTACGCGGGAAGCAGATCACCCAAACTGGAAGTCACATTGAAAAAAAAAAAAAAAAAAAAAAAAAATTCCTCTCCCCCACAGTGCAAGCGTTAATACTACTAATCTGTCTTGCATTGATGTAGGCTTAGTCCCGACATAGACGACGTTTGGTTAATGCCACGTCGTCGGATGCGTAGACTACCACACACAGGAATTACAAAAGTACCCACACAGGTAATAACAAACCCATGCCACATTTTTTAAATCTTTTTCCGCCGTCATCTGGCCCACCATTGGTCTACCATTGGTCCGCCATTGGCCCAATTCCCGAGCTATCTCGCCCCGAGATCAAATCAGACCATGCTGCGCCCAATCTGGATCTGGCCGCAATGTCTTTCCAACTTAGGCGCTCGCCTTTGCTTCGTGCGATTGCGGAGATCCGTCTTATCCGTGCGGAAATCCCGAGGGAAACCAAGACAAAAGACGTTATGCATCCTCATAATAACCTGCGGGCCTAAAAGGCGGCGGTTTACGGGAAAGCGGATCTCAATTCCCGCCGTATCCGTCACGTGATACATCTCCCCCATCAAAACAATTGCAACGTCATTGCTGCTGTCATCCATTATATTCTTGCTACCGACGGAGGCGACAGAGATTGTCCTTTAATTTGGTGCAAAAAAAGCAAAGCCCGGCGTGTCGCTCAGGGGTATGTATGCGGCCGCCAGATTGCACCATGCGGCTGGCATCCGGAAAAAGCAAGTTAACCATTGACGCGATGATATTATTCTACGCAAGACGACCAATTGGGAATCTTGCCTCGGCTGTCACGATTATGCAGGTTCTGTTATCGTGTGAAAGATCGAAACCAAGACCCTCAATTGCCTCCGGCGGCTTCTTTTTTCTCCGAAAAGAAGCAAAAAACGTAGCTCTGCGAGGCACATGCATGTATTCTTGCTTCTTTCCTGGTAAGCCAGGTTGTCGCAGAACTGACCTGTCATGCGAGAGCACCTAGAAAAAGGGATAGCTATACCGGAAAAACTGTCATTGCGGCATGTATTGATTGGCAGGTGATATCTACACACAATTGGTGTGAATGGAGAATAAAAGGTCGAAACAGGTAAAAAACCAGCCCCGGACACCATGTGGTACTATAGATAGAACGTATTTCTTGCGATGTGTTGACAATTTCAAATTCCAAAAGGATATCGAAACAGCTTAGGATGTCGGTTCCATGACAGTGGTAGTAGCTTCTTTATTCTCTGGCCGCTGGGGTGCGATCTCAAAACCACCAATTAGAAGGAAAGGGAAACCTACTACACTCTAAGCTATAGTTGGAGCCTGAACAACCCATCCAGAAGCAACAACAAATGGCATATATGCATACTAGAGCGGTGAGTGTGTTACTTCATAAGATGTATGTGTGCCACCCTATATAGATAAGAGCAATTCATTGAGAAAACCATTCAGCCCAATATGTGCATAGAACAACCGCTGGTGTATGTACATGCATGTAAACGTGCTAACCGCATACAGCTAAGATTTTTGCCTAGAATGTGACTGTCCAAAACTGTGGTGCGGCTGTAGTCTAGGAAAAAGCAAAAAAAAAAAAAAAAAGTTACAACGTTGGCGGTCGACGCAACACCACCGATTGGGAAATATTACTTGACTGTCACACTTATGCGAGTTCTATTAATAATATCCGAAACATGCGCTTATTTAGTCTCTGGGTCGAGGAATAACCGTTGTCAATAGACTCTCCTCGTAGTGAGGCCGATTGGTGCAAAAAGCTAATGTTTTCTAAGCTATAGTAATTGCCCTGCGGGCGGCCTTCTTTTCTAGAAAAGAAGCAAAAGCACTGATTTGCCTCGCAGAGCTACCTTTAAGCCGCCGGAGGCTACACGGGGTCTGCGTATTGCCCTGCGGGCGGCCTTCTTTTCTAGAAAAGAAGCAAAAGCACTGATATGCCTCGCAGAGCTACCTTTTTTGCTTCTTTTCGGAGAAAAAAGAAGCCGCCGGAGGCTACATGGGGTCCGCGTATTACCCTGCGGGCGGCCTTCTTGCCTCGCAGAGCTACCCTTTTTGCTTCTTTTCGGAGAAACAAGAAGCCGCCGGAGGCTACACGGTGTCCACGTATTTCCCTACCTTTTTTGCTTCTAGAAGCCGCCGGACTGCACTGACCCGATGCTGCAGGGCCCTTGGGGGCTCACCGACGGAACCGACCGGGGATAAGACGGAAGAGTCATAGGACAATATAGTACATTTAATTTACATGAGATTTGATGCGTTTGCAGCCAGAAGCAGGCGGAGAAAGGGCCTTGCGCTTTCTGGACTCCACGTCCTCGTCCCAGTCCGAATCGTCGCTCATGACTGGAGTAGGATAGGCGGAAGCCCCGTTGTCGTGATGATGATGGCCCTCCTCGCGCACTGCGGTGGTAGCAGCGGTAGGGTTGGTATAAATAATTGGTGTAGGCTGTTCGTAGCGCACGGGGGCTTCAATGATGCATTCGGCCCCCAATCGCTTGACCTTGCGGGTCCAGATGCCGACGTCGTCGGTGGCCGAAGAGAGCAGAATGGCACACCAGCGATTATAGATAGCCGGTTTGATGTGGACCCGCCAATCGACGGCCTTGAGAAAGGCGAGCTCCTGGCTCTGGAGCTCAGCCGGCGAGAGGCCGGTGATGGCAGACCACGCCTTGGCGGTGTAGCTGCGGTCCTGGAGATACTTGCTGGCGATCATGAGACTGGACAGAAAGGCACGACGACCGCAGGACAGGCCATGCTTGGACTCCTTGAGGAGGATTAAATAGTACAGAGCCACCTGGAAGGTGGAGTAGCAGCTTCTCGACCGCTTGAGCGACTCCTTGACGAACTTCTTGAGAGGAATCCCCGTCTGCGGATTGCTGTCGGGCCAGATGGTGGTGATGATGACCATGGCCGAGTCGACAAGCGCCTCCACAAACAGCCCCTTGGACTCCTCCAGGCTCCTCACGCGACCATTGGCGTCCTTGTAGACGACGGTCGGATTAGTGGTAATTGGTTTTGCAGTGGCGAGCATGACCCTCTTCTTCTTCTTGCACTCGCCCGACTGTCTTCTTCCCCCTCTCCGATATATATCCCCCGTGGTATATATATGTATGTGTGTGATGACTGATAACCGCCCCAGTTATATATATCTATCTTATAGTATGTGTCACCGGCACCTGACCCGCGATTGTGTCAGTTATCGCTGCGATTGTACTATAACCAAGAAAATTCCGATTAGGGTTAGGGTTCTCGGAACGGGACCTTCACAAATAATAATGAGTCAGCTGCAGCAGTAGTTGTGGCGTATGCGGCTTTTAATTCCGAAGCGATGCTGCTGGCGATATGACTCTAACTGGAGTGTGTGTATATGGCTCACGACGCACGAGTTGTTGAAACTGCGTTTGTTTTTTTTTCTTTCTCTCTTATCAGATAGCGGTTGACGGTAACTTTTCTCGAGTGGTTTCCTGATTTCTGCGACACATATATATCAGCAAGAAACACGGAACAATTGGTCTTTCTCCGTGGCGTTTAGACGCGGGAAACCATTTTTCTTAATCTTCTCTTATCGACGTGGGTGGTGTGGAATAAACGATCAAAAAAAACCAACAGGGCAAAAGTCTCGGGCGCTTCTCTATTTGGCGGTCAATTCAAATGACGATGTCAAATTCGAGAATCTCAAAACTTCAACAGAAACGGTGGAACGTGTGTAGAAAGAAAAGGTCGGTGCAGTAAGGGAAAAAAAAATGAGGCAGGGTGTGGTGGCTATCGACGGAACCCACGTAGCGTGCGCTTCTTACCCGGCCCAATGTGGGATGACTAACTTCGGCCGGTTTATCCGCCGGTCTCCGACGTAGAGTCATAGTGAGGAACCATCCATCACCGCTCTCGGGCCCTGCGGCGCCCTTGGCGAGCCGTTATCCGGTGGTTCAGTTGGCAGCAGCTGGCTGGTGTGTGCCTCCGGCGGCTTCTTTTTTCTCCGAGAAGAAGCAAAAGAGGTAGCTCTGCGAGGCAATTCTAGTGCTTTTGCTTCTTTTCTAGAAAAGATGGCCGCCCGCAGGGCATTACACGACCAGTGTAGCCTCCGGCGGCTTCTTTTTTCTCCGAAAAGAAGCAAAAAAGGTAGCTCTGCGAGGCTATTCTAGTGCTTTTGCTTCTTTTCTAGAAAAGAAGGCCGCCCGCAGGGCAATACGCAGACCCCGTGTAGCCTCCGGCGGCTTAAAGGTAGCTCTGCGAGGCAATTCTAGTGCTTTTGCTTCTTTTCTAGAAAAGAAGGCCGCCCGCAGGGCATTACACGACCCGTGTAGCCTCCGGCGGCTTCTTTTTTCTCCGAAAAGAAGCAAAAAAGGTAGCTCTGCGAGGCAATTCTAGTGCTTTTGCTTCTTTTCTAGAAAAGAAGGCCGCCCGCAGGGCAATTGCCTCCGGCGACTTAAGGTAGCTCTGCGTGCTTTTGCTTCTTTTCTAGAAAAGAGGGCCGGCCGCAGGGCAACTGCGTCCGGTGGCTATACGTAGAACCGAGTGTTCATGTAGTCACGTGGTTCTGTGAACGCATAGTGGCTGGGAATATGTAAGTATATCGAATAGTGTTTTGAAAGAGGTTCGCACATAGTGTGCACATAACCGGGCTTTCTTTTATATGCAGATGTGCTCGTTTTGAATGCTGCCCGAAGTTGTTTTCACCCCGATAGACGCTTAATTGGCAGCTTACTTTGCTTACTCTGTATCACAAGACTATGCATATGTAGAAAGTAAGAAGTAATTAGCAGCAAGTGCCGCAGCTACCATATCTAGAAATGTTAGGATGATACTAACAATGCTACACATTTTGAAGACTCTAACCGCCACGCAGAGAGGACCGAGAGAGGGTGCTTCAAGTACCACTCAACGAGTCTTCTTGTGTTTCCGTTTTTTCGAGTAGTGCATAGCAACATTAATGGCATGCATTTCTGCGTGTCAATGGACATATCTTGAAAGTAGTCTGATATGTCTACGACTATTCTAGATAATATTTTCCTCATTCTGCTGCAGTTATTGGCAACAAAACTACTCGGTCATATGACAACATCTTTTGAATTCCCTGAATTGCTGCATATCGAAATTACAAGTTCTGAAAAAGCTGGACACAAACCTTAGACGACTTTTGTAAGAGCCGTGTTCCTTCAATGATTCGAGAAAGGTGGCAACATCGTCACAAGTTTGAGCCACATAATGACGGTCCACAGATTTATTATCATGATTACGCCGTTCAAGGTGACCATCCTCCCGCTGGTTTCATAGCCAAATAGAAGAATTAATAGATAAAGGGAGAACAATAGAACTAGTGGCCCTGAGCCATGAGGACGAGAATAAAAGCCCATTGCGGAGAACTTCCCCTGATTCATCCTAAACAGGTGCTGGGTACTCTACGAGGCACCAGTGCTTTTGCTTCTTTTCTAGAAAAGAAGGCCGCCCGCAGGGCAATACGCGGACCCTGTGTAGCCTCCGGCGGCTTCTTTTTTCTCCGAAAAGAAGCAAAAAAGGTAGCTCTGCGAGGCTGAACCAGTGCTTTTGCTTCTTTTCTAGAAAAGAAGGCCGCCCGCAGGGCAATACGCGTACCCCGTGTAGCCTCCGGCGGCTTCTTTTTTCTCCGAGAAGGGTAGCTCTGCGAGGCAATTCCAGTGCTTTTGCTTCTTTTCTGGAAAAGAAGGCCGCCCGCAGGGCAATACTTGAACTGAGGATACATCCACGTGACCAGATTCACGTGACTTTTCATCAGCCGTGCCGAAAGAATTTGGTTGCCAGGGCGACGACCCAATTGGGGGGATGTTGAAACGACTGGAATGCGGGCGAAGTACGCGATGACTATAACCGGGGCTCGCAAATAAGGTATACAGTATAGAGAGCATGAGCGAGCCACAGCTACCACAGACTCCACAGTCGGATTCTCCTCATTTGAGCGAGTTCCACTCGAACATGTCCGACGTCGAATCGACTGCCGGGAGCTCGTCTGAGATGCAGACTTCCCCGTTCACACAGGCCCGACGGCTCAGAGAACAGGATACGGACGACTCACGGTCCACTGGGCTGTTTAGAAACGGATCAGTAGGGTCGCTGAACACCATGAACAGCTCGACCATGAACACGGCCGCCTCGACGATGAACGGGTCTATAATGTTCCAGCCCGAGAAGCTGCCTGCGTTGATCACCACGAGGGAAATTTCAGAAACGTTGAATTGCTACTCGACTGTGCTGGAGGCGGCCGAAACATATCGAAATGCGGTTCTGCAAGCGTCCACAGCTGCTGCCCAGTTCGGAGCTGCCTTAGAAGAATGTTCACGGTGTAAGGGTGCCGGCAAGTCTTCAGACGGACTGCTGGCGGCTGGCGGCCTGCAGTACATGGTTTCAAACCATGAGCAGATTCTGGCGAACTCGATCCAGACATCCTTCGAGCAACCCGTGAAGCAGCAGCTAGATGTTCTGAAGAGCACGGCTGATAGGAACGAGGGGCAGTTCAAGGCCCAATTGAAGCAGAAAACGAAGCAGCTACGAGCCCAGGAGAAGCTGAACCAGAAGCTGGCACACCGCCGAGTGCGGAATTTGACCGAATACCGTAATTCGCTGCAAGACCTGACGTTCCAGATAGACGAGATCGATCGCCTGAAATACGACTACTTCCAGTCCGCTTATGAGCTGGTCCAGAACACATCCACCAAGATCCTCGGCCAGGCGTCGTCAGTTGTGCGTGCACAGATTGAGATCTACGAAAGCATAGCCCGCAAGGGCTGGTCTGGGGGCGGTCTGGACGATTTGATCTCATCTTGTCCGGACCCGTTTGCCGACACACAGGATGAGAGCGACGATGAGGAGGAATACGAAACGGAGGCCCTCTTCGGGATCAACGAGCCAATAGCGAAGCCACCCAGACCGGAGCTATACAGCATTCTGCCCAACACGTCGATTCTGCCGCAGAAGGACGACAGCAGCAGCACGATGAGCCGGTCAGAGTCCGCATCGACCATCACACCGAATGCGACGAGTTCTGTGGACGAGGTTGAAGGATGAACACGCCAACCCCAGTGGACGTCTGTCTGGAGCCAGCAACTGGCCTACAGGTGGTCTAAGCACAGTAGTTGGCGCTCGCAGAGCTACCTTTTTTTTGCTTCTTTTCGGAGAAAAAAGAGGCCGCCGGAGGCACGCACCACCACCATCGCTCAAGCTCACAACACACTCACATATATATATGTAGATACAACAGATCTGTTCGATAAGGATTGCCCTTCGGGCTTGTTTTCTAAAAAAAAAAACGAAGCAAAAAGCACTGGAAGCCTCTCGGAGGAGAGAGAGACACACCCAGCGAGCTCATGGCTCATGATTATTCTCTTTTATATATGTAGATGTAGCATGTCTATTTGGCTTCGGCAGCAGCGGGGGCCTCAGTTTCCTTCTTACCGGTGTTTCCGTTGATGATGTTGGAAATGGCCTCAGTCCCCGTGTAGCCAAGGGACGTTTGGTATCTGTACACTCTGGTCAGTTGGACGGAGGCCACGGTACCGAGGAAAAAGTTGACAGAGGCCAGAAGATAGTTCTTGGGCTTGATGATCATACACCACCGGGTCCAGATGGCCCCGGTAGCGCACAGGGCGATCTGCTGCATACCGGAAATCTTCTCGACTGGTCGTTGGAGGTCGCTGATACCGGCAATGACTAGGGACCACTAGAAACGCAACGTTAGCTCATGGGTGCAGGACCCAAAACACAAGGATTATACACATACCTTCATGACTGGAGCCTGGAATTCGAGTTCGTTAGTACGGATTTAGCGAGGTCTGGTTCTACAAACTTACCCAGAAATGGACGGTCTTTGGACCAGTCTCGGAGTTCAAATATCTGGCAAACTTGGAGGTGGATGCACTGGCCATTTTTTGTGTAGTTGAGGTGGGTTGTAGTAGGAGTGAAGGAAGCGCACACACACTCTTTTATTGAATGCCTGGGAACAGGCAGGAGAGGGTGGAAAAAAATGGGGGGGGGAGAACCGTCGGGCCGGTCCGACGCAGCTGGCGTTATTCCGAAATCGCACTAAAAGTCACTAGTATTTCAGTAGCTACTACGTACTCTCTTATGCAGCGCTGGACCTATACAGTCCCAGGGCCAGGAAGATTTTGGCGTCCTGCACGTTATGCTTGTGCAGCTCGTTCAGCTTGACGAGTTTGAGCGCAATGTTCTCGTTCTCGGTGCCCATCTCGACTCTACCGTTGATATCGTTCATCTCCGAGTCAGACACCACCTTTCGACACATGTAAAACCTGATGCTTTCGTCAATCAGACCGGGACTCAGAAGGATCCCGGAGTCCTGGTCCAGCCAGCTGGGCGTGATGTCCTTCAATTCATCCCCTCGGATCGTAATTCCGCACTCCTCCTCGATCTCCTTTGCCGCAGATCCCTTGAACGTCCCGTCATCAATCATGCCTGCGGGCAGCTCCACGAGGTTCATGTCGCCCGCAGGGACCCGTGGCTGCGATACCAGGATCACACGACGGTCGTCATCGGATTTGCAGTTCTCAGGCTCGAGAATCACCAGCATGGCAACGGTGGGACCCCGCAACATGACCACGCCTGGAATCGTCTTCTGGGTCGGAGGATGGACCACCTGGGTCTTGAGCTTCAAAAAGCCAATTCGGTTGTGCGAGAAGACGTCCACCGACTGGATGTGGATCTTCTGCAGCTCGTAATCACCCAGGTTGTGGTCCATCTTCTGCAGCCATTGCTGGAACGGCCGGAACCCGTCTAATTGCTTCTGGTCCAGAATGTTCTCAGACGTGACCGTGATGTGGAGGTCTGACTTCTTGAACTTGATTGTTTCCAACGTATACATGCTTCTTACAAGGACCCTGGACATAGTTGCTCTCACTTTGATTTTGGTCTCAATCGGCCCGGTCGATCTAACCACCCGCTCTGCTGCCGGGCGATGGCTTGCGCATTTGAGCTCTCTTTCACCTTCCTTTCTAGAATCTAAAGAGGGAAGCAAAGGCACTGGATTCCTCGCAGAGCTATGTTTTCCGAGGATTAAGAAGCCTCCGGAGGCAATTGCCCTGCGGGTGGCCCTCTTTTCTTTGGAAAGAGAGCAAAAAAACACTGGGGGAAGGGGGGAAAAGCAGCCGCTGGACGCTACGCAGGGCCAGGGGTGAATAGTGTTTATTAATCGTGAGGGACGCAGCGAGCTACAGAAAGGCCGTGGAGCTGGATCAGCCTGTTGAACGAGTCAGCGGCTCGTTGCACGCTGGTCGAAAGCCTGTGGTAATTAAGCTCAAACTCCGGGAAATCTCCTCCCAGCAGCCAGTATGCATCTTTAAACTGTTCCGTACCGAGTGACGATGCCAGGTATTGGTAGAAATAGTGATCTGTCGGGTTTGTGGAGGTGGCAGGGTCATTCGCATCGTAAGGACACGACACTGCGGTCGCTCGTACTGGTCTTTTGAATCCAAACAAGAATAAGTCCACAACCCGGTGGTCGACCAGTGGGTGCCAGAACACCTCAAATCTGCGACCGCAACTTTCTCTCGGGATCCAGACGACCCCAGACTGGCCCTTCGGCAGATACACAATTGCCCGCGCCCCAAGATGCTTTTTGAACACATAGGTCAATGATTGTGCTCTTTTCGATCCTTCTCGTCTTATTGCCGTGTTCAAGACCAGCAGAACTTCGGTGGGCTTCTGGACAAACCTGTGGAAGACTCGATCAAAGCCTTGGATGTCGTATCCCTTGAGATTGACGGTTGTACAGGAAACTTCCATTGTATGCAATTGCGTATTCTCTCGAGAGAAAGATCCAGCTATATATATGTATAACTATATATTGCTTTAGTATAGCATGCTTTGGTGCAGAATATATATGGATGCGGGTGCCTCATATGAGGCATCTGCCTCAAAACGATCTGCGGGACCCCACACAACCGCGATGCGCTTCTCTTAAAGAGAACATGTAGATACATGATACCAGAGTCAAACCATATGAGGCCAATTGCCTTTATCTGGGGGGAGAGGCAGCGAAAGCACGTACAATAATCTAATTTGCTACCAACAACTACATCCGACGAGCCAACAGCGGCAACCGTGTGAAGTTCATGAAATTTCATAGCTTCGTCAATAATCCGCCAGCCTCTTTCATCTCATCCGATAATGTTTCTGAGTCTTTCTGGAAATCGTGGGGCAAGACAGTGCGTCATCCAATATGCCTCTGCTACTGTTTCCTCGTAAAATAACGACTTGAGATCCCTGTAGGAACCAAGTACCTCCGACGCCATTGACTTCGGACAGCTTAACTACAGTGAACCGGAAACGCTTGGGCCCTATCGACCAGAGCACATCCGGCACCCAGTTGTCAACCCTCGCGTGAGAAGCCACCTCATATGAACGAGGAAGGATCCTTCCGGGGAACCCAAACAATTCCCGCCTCATTCTCTGGGAGATACACAATAGCCTGTTCTCCAAGGTGTTTTTTTTGAATACAGCAGTTAACTGACGAGCCCTTTCCGGCCCTTCTTCCCCCGCACCGAAGTGTTGTAAACCACCAAAATGTCCGCTTGGCGTGTTACCTCATCAAAGGTTCGATCAAACCCTTCCAAAGTATAGCCACTAAGATTGATTTGTGTTTGTTGAAACATGGTGTGATATCCAGAATGCTGTCTATTAGGGGTTGATACCTCACGACGACGATAAAATGTCTCAACGACCTGAATTTTGATCCGCAAATAAGCTTGCTCATCTTCGTGGTCTCCTCATCTGCGTTATCTCACTCTCACTCAGGGAAACTTCCAAATTTCGAAAGTTGAAAAATTGAATCCTAAGGAGATTTAAATGCGCACAAGAATCTATCATTCCCTGGACAAATTCATCCACCAACGCTCCACGATCTGAGCTACTTCCGGGGCTGCATATCACAATATCAAGCGTTTGCAGATTACCCAGATATTTGAATGCACCCAGGTGAGCCAGGGTTAGACTCTCTGCTTCGCTGGAAAAATTTAACGCTTCAATCGGGCTGTTTTGGAACTCTGGCGTGGAAAAGACATCAATCTGCGCTGCATTTTGTCCCTTCAAGAACAGATTCAGTTTCTTCAACCTCCCCACTATAGGGGACAATGCTTCTTTTGTCGACGTGTATAAATATCGATAAAACCTCCCACTATCAGCATCACCATCCTCGGCCAATTGGAACTCCTTGAGCCGAGGAAAGTCTAAAACTCCAAACAGCGTGGGACTCTGGGCATAGAAATCTATTCGTTCAGCTAAACACGTACCACGGGATTTAGGACCACCCTCGTCTACCCGAAAATAACACGATTCGAGCTCTAGATATTCAATGGGGCATCTGGCCCATAATCCGAGCTCTGTGGATTCGTCAACCTTGAAGTTGGCTTGTATCAAACTCAGATTTGTTACGCGCTTGCAGTTCTTGATTAAATCGGGAATGCTTCCTAGGTCGTTAAACGTTGTAGAATCCCGTCCTGTGCCTGCAATCCTTATAAAGTCAATCTCACTGCCCGATTTAAATTCCACCCAATCATTCGGGTTAAACTGTCCTTGGTTATCATGGGCATGAAAGGTGACGCTCTTGAAGTTTCTACTCAGCTGGCATTTGCCAAATTTTGGAGGTGGGGGTCGTGTCGGACCAACTATGGTGGCATGTATCCGCAGGTTGGACGGAAGCGTGTTTAAACAGTCAAGCAGCTCAGACATCGGCGCAAATTCAACCCGTATAGGATTTTCAACCGTCAATTCAACCTTCTTGACAGGTTCCGCTTCGACTAATGCATCCAAAACCGTTGTTACCATATCGACCCACTGTTCAACTTCGGACTCCTCATCGGGAAAATCGATATCTGATTCCTCGGAGTCAAACCCTTCACCATGTGCCGTGTAACTGGAAAACCCCGGATGACCTATAGGACCCAAAGGATATGAGAGCGCTATGCTATCTTCGTCAGCGTCCAAATTGGTATTTTCAGGAATGATGATCTCTGTGACCCTTGAAAGCCAAAACTTGATACCACAACTATGAGCATCAACGAGTTGACGCCTCCCCACACGACACACTTTTGGTCCGTTCCGCCCAAGCATCAACCCAAACTCAAACACCATTATATCTCCGCCCAATGCGATTCTTAGCCCATATTTGCTGTCAATTCTTAATGCGCATTTAAGTCCTGGACTACTTTCGGCCGTATTTTTCAATCCCCTGGAAACCTTCCGTAACAGGACAAGAGTGTTGAATGGCAATTGCTCGAATATGTCGTTTAACAGTTCATTGGGCAAATCAGTGAGTTTAGCCATCGTCTCTAACGCGAGGTTGGTGATGGTATAGAGGAGGAGGTCGGATTATCACAAGCTCCCAACCGTGGTGGGGCTATGGAAGGGAAGATAAGATGTCGAATGCCAAGAAGAGTCTTGATGGCTGGACCGAGGTTTAATTTTTAAGAAAGTAGCAGAGGAACACATTTCAGAATATCTATTTTTTGTTTTATTTCATTTTTTTTTTTTTTTTTTTGGAGTTGGCAATCTCACATAATATTGGGTTGGCGCCTATTGATCTACATTCCCTGTATAGAATTATTAATGCTATGCACATACCCGTTATGAAACCCTCCAACCTCCATACAGTCATGATCTTAATAGACACGACCTCTAAGTTTAACTCAAGTTATTACCGCTATTATATGAGACTAGATGTAGCCATTCCGAGCATAAATGCCTCGGGTAGCGTTCTCAGTCGCACACTATAAAGGAAAACCGTAACCGCACGCTTTTTTTTTTTTTTTTTTGACACATTACAGCCTTCAGTTTATAAGGATATGCAAGTAATATATTTTAGAAGAAGAATTATAGTCCTTGATAGATCCTTAGCCCGCATGGCTATTAAGAATTCCGAATTCGCTCAAGCAGTGGCTGGGTGAAAACAACGGCCATGTTAGGCAGATCAAAAAATTGCAAGCTGACCTGTATTAACTTGGGACAACAAGAGGCTATCTCTCGGACAAAGTTGCTAACCAATGCTTTCTGGTTAGGGCCGTCCCCTGGTCTCGAAATCATAATTTCGAGTTCCTTGAGGCGCACCAAGCTCTTGAAAGGAGCCAAACTCGAAAGACCACAGTTGTCAGCCTCGCACAAGAAATTCAACCTCTCAATAGGACTGTCTTTGAACTCGTTGGTGTACAATATATCGCATGCACTTGAGGAGTCTCCTTTCAAAAACAAACTGAGGCTAGATAACTGGCCGACAATCGGTTTCAAAATCTTTGCAGTCGAAGTATATCTGTAATATCTACCTTCAATGCGTTTATGTTCGGAAAATTCCAATTCTTCAATTCTAGGGAACTGTAAAACTTGAAACAATGCAGGATGTTGACCATAAACATCCACCCGTTCAGCCAAACATTCGCCCGGGGACGTCACCTTTACGCCATCGCAGATTTTAAACTCACAGGCCTCAGTCTGAAAAGAGTCAATTGCACATCGACTCCAAAGGTCAAAGTTAGTGGTCTTGTCAATCTTGAAATTGGCCCGGATCAAGCTCAAAGACCTGACGTACTTGCATTCTTTGATCAACTCTGGAATAGTACCAAGATTGCTGAAAGTAGAAGCATCTGATCCCGCGATGCGTAAAAAGTCCACTTCACTGCCTCGTTCGAACTCCACCCATTCACCTGCATCAAATTGGCCTTCAAAACTGGAAAATACCACTCTTTTGAAACGGTGGGATAGCTTGCGTTTTTTCCAATTTCTGGGAGGTGGACCAGAAGGACCCCAAATTCCAACATCTATGTGGAGATTTACTCGGCTCTTGTTCAATGCCTCGAACAATTTATCATATGTTTTTACTCCAACTTTAGTAATTTTCTCAATCGTCAGATCAACTTTGGGTACTGCTGATTCCGCAACTTCCAGGGCGTAGACTATTGCTTCGAGCATGCCCACCCATTCAGTGTCTTCGACATCGCCATCGTCATCATCGAAATCGAATTCATCATCCTCTTCTGATTCGGACACAAGAATTTCCTGTACTCTGGAAACCCAAAACTTGAACCCGGATTTAACCATGGCGCGGGCACTCAGCGCCTGAGTGTTCAGTCGATACACTTTTGGTTTAGCGCCATTCAATCCGAATCCAAACCCATCAAATGCCATTACAGTCCCACCAAGAGCTATCCTGATCCCCTTTTTTGGGCTGACCCCCATTGCACATTGGAAGTTCTTGTTTCCTTCAGCCGCCGCTTTCAATCGCTTATCGGACCTCCTCAAGTTCACCAATTCCGTAAACGGAAGCCTATCGAAGATCTTGGTCAATAATTCAGTGGGCAAGTCTGTGAGTTTGGCCATGCCTGTATGGTGTTACAAAAGATTGAAGCTGCTAGTCAGAAATGTGAGACATCACCCCTCCCAACGAATCGCGGAGATGCAACTCACGATATTTATCGAAGAACCTTACCAAGGACCAATTATATTATAATTAACATTGTATTATCTGACCTTGTGTATTTGCAACTGTGGTACGACAAGTGGAATTGCGTATCTGGGAAGCGCACGGCTATTTTTGTTGAGGATGAAACGAGTCATGAAATCATTGCGGATGGCCGCACTAGAATTAAGTTACTATTAACTGCATATCCATTAACCAAATCTTCGCTGGAGCTTCTTTTGAATTATGGAATGGTTAAAGGACACTTCTCTCCAAGGTTAAGATCTATATTTTTAATTTTACCGCAATTTTTTGGGCCAATTTTTTTTTTTTTTTTTTTTTTTTAACTCGTACTCCCATACTACAATTGGTAATCCTGTGGATTGAAGGAAAGCGAACAAAAATATAAGCTTTCTCATATAAGATATTTTAGCTCCAACAAGAAACTGAAAACAGGAGAGCTAGCTCTCCAGAAACCGTCTGTAAAGGGAGGGCTCGCTTTTTGTGATCCGCCGCGCATAACCCACGCAACGTCGGTCCAGTTGTGCATATTGGGAAGTGAAGGAAAATTGAAAATGTCGAGACGTTGATTCGTTGAAAGAAATAATACATAATGTCTGCCAAACTCATATTCCCTAAAGCATTGAAGGAACTGAGAGTCCATGTTTCTCAGACCGACCCAGCCTCCAAGGCGTTAAAGTGAGTGGATATAGGGAGCGAATCAGGTGGGGGGAACTAACAATTTTAGGTCTTTCATCCAAAAGTCATACCCAGCTTTGAAGCAAAACAATCCTAACACGCCAATTTTGATCAGAGAAGCTGGAGGAGTTAGACCTACTGTTTATGCCAGATTCGGTGAGTCCTGGAAACTCTACGTTATTTGAGTATTGTCTAACGTCGCATTGTAGAACGAGGAAGAGAGGCTAAAGTGCATGTCGATAAAGTAGCAGAAGGCGAATTGGAAAACACCCTCAGGGCCTTGGTTGAAAGTCGCTAATCCAAACTATGTGTTTTTATATAAGTAGATTTGAATATATTGAAACTTTAGATGTCTTTTTTGTTGGCTCCTATTTCCCGCCCCTAAACCGTACCATAAAAAGAAACAGGATGACTCTCTCTAAAGTCTCGGCACCTCACAGAATAAAGATCACCTTAAACTCCGCTGCAGTGTTCGGTCCAATTGGTGGGGTATGCCTTGCATTTCCCTCAGTGCTTTCTGGAAATCATATTTGTCGGCTTTTGTCGGTTCCCAATACTAATTTTTTAACGTTACCTCTCCTTACACAACGCGTTTAACGTTGTAGCTGTCCTTACTCCTTCTTGTAACTTTTTTTTTTCTCCTTCTTCCAATATTATCCTAATGGACCGTCTACAACAGGACATCGGCTTGTTGGTGGAGAGTGGATTACAGAGTTTGCAGTCTAAGCTCTCGGTGATCCCGGGATCATCAATTGTTCTGAGGTACATTTCGTCGTCACATCAGAACGATCCCATTCGGTCGATCTTCGAGCTCCTGCTGCTGCTCTTTGCCATCAGATACTTCTTGGCCTCCAAATACTCATACTCCAAAAAGAACTATGTCCAGCTGACGGAGCAGGATATCGACGAACTGATTGAAGATTGGGAGCCTGAGCCCCTTGTCAAACCGTTAGATGTGTCTGAAAAATGGGAATTAGACTCCATCCCTGTTTTCAAGGATACGAACGGCCCTTCAGTCAAGTTGGTAGATGAACCTGATAGAACTCTTGTCAACTTCACTACCAGCGACGTGTACAACATATCCAACAACGACGAGATCAAGAAACATGCTGTTAAGCAGATCCGGGAATACGGCGTCGGGTCCTGTGGACCAGCGGGCTTCTATGGTAACCAGGATTCTCATGTAGAGGCGGAAGACACCATTTCCAAGTTTTTGGGGACCGAAGGCTGTATCCTCTATGCTCAGGGCTTTGCTACTATTTCCTCGGTCATCCCCTGCTTCATGAAGCGTGGTGACGTTATCATTGCTGACAACAAGATCAACGTTGCGATCCAGAAGGGCATGCTCCTTTCACGAGCGTCGCTTTTCTGGTATGAACATAATGACATGGAAGATCTAGAGCAAGTCATGATCATGGCCAACAAGACTCACCGCAGGGGCCCATTACCGCGCCGATTCATCATCACTGAGGGAATATATGACATTTCTGGTGATTCGCCGAATTTGACCAAGATTGTTGAGTTGAAGAACAAATATAAATATAGACTGGTGTTAGACGAAACGTGGTCCTTAGGTGTCTTGGGCAACACTGGTCGCGGTCTGCCCGAGGAGCTCGCTGTTCCTCGCACGGAAATTGAGATCACTATGGGCTGCCTAACAACTGCATTTGGTTCTGCAGGTGGCTTCTGTGCTGGTCGAAAGGCCATGGTCGAACATCAGCGGATCACATCCTTAGCCTACACGTTCTCTGCAACCATGCCAACATACCTGGCACGCACGACCATCAAGGCCATTAGCTTTTTCGATGATGCTACTTACCGCAAAAACAACTTTTCCCAATTAATCCGCAAGTCCAATGACTTCCACAACATTGTGTCCCAGGCCAATTCTATCCACGTTATCTCTAGAACAAACTCACCCTTTATCCTCCTGCGCTTCAAGCAAGACATCCTTGACCGGTTCGAGGCCTCCGGCGTTCTCAAGCAGGTAACTGAGGAGCGATTGCTGCAAAATATTGTCGAACGGGTTCGCACCGAGGGCTTCCTGATTTCTCGTCACAAGAAGCTCTCCAGTCACGAGCTCTTCCCAATCGAGCATTCGATCAAAGTCATTATTAACAACGGCGTACCTGAGAACCAGGCCCTCAAGGCCGCACACACCATCTGTCTTGCATTTGATAAGGAAATTGAAGGATTGTAATAGTAATATAATAATTTATACAACACTTATAATACCGAGAGTGGGTGGACGGGGAAGGTAGTGATTTTGCTTTTCTTTTAGGAAAGAAGACTGTTCGCAAGGCAATATAATACGTAGGTATCCGCGCCTCCGGCCGGTGGCTGTTCTTTCCCCCCGAATTAATTGAAGATATCAATATCGATCTAGAACCAAAAAGTAAATTAAAAAAAAAGAAAAAAAAGAAAAGCAGCCTTGCTCGAAGCCAATTGTAGCTTTGACTTTTGGGCAGGGTATACTATGATATATATTCTTTCCGGGATTCGAACCCGCAGCAAAATTAAAGCTCGCCGGTGACGGACCGCCGGCCTGCAACTAAATTTGATGGGCCCCTTTTTCGACCTGAGAGTTTGCAAACTTTCCTAGTCGAGGCAATCAAGAATTGAGAAATAGACGAACAACGTAAAACCATGTGGAACTTTTTTGGAAAAAAATCAGAAGATAAAGCACAGGAGACTGCCCCTCCTAATCCAGATGATGGCCAAACTGCTCAGAAGAAGCACAGCGAATACTTGGAAGATCTCAAACCCAAGTTTGAAGAAAACGTAGATGCCAAAAAGAAGCTCAGAAAAGAACAACTTGAAAGCGTAGTAGGCGACCAGAGCAGGTTCCAATTGGCCTGGAGTACAATCAAGATGGGCGACTTCTCACAGATCCACGTGATTCCGTGCTTTGGACGAGCTATGGGTGTGGGAGCTGCTATAGGTGGAGTCACGTTTGGTGTAATGAGATTTATGCGGAAGATGGAGGGCCGGTCAAAGTTAGCCAATTGGTCCATGTTGGGCTTCTTCTTGGGATCCGTTGTCTCGTGGGAGCAATGCCGCTATCAATTGAGGCAGGCCCAGAAAATTGCTCAGAACAAAGTGGTGAAGCGTCAGGATTAGGCGGCCACAAAAAATATTATTTTGTTTCTCTTCATCACCACAACAAAACCACTAGCAACGCAAAGGAGAAAAACGCAATGTCCTCGTTAATTGGGGTGACCTCATTCACTGTGCTGGGAGCGCTCTCTGTCACTTCGGTTGTGGGTGCAGTTATTTTTTCTCCAATCCTCTTTTCGTTGTTCGTACTGTCCTGTCTTTTGTGGTTCACAATCCTTCTGGCGGTTGTGGGCTATCAATATCGGTCCAATGATGGAAAGAAGCAGAATGAGCGACGTTTGTCGAGGTTGCGAAGTTTGGGCACCTCACGCCGTCGTAGGGAGCAATGGAAGCTGATCTCTAAGGTTGATGGCAAAGACTGGATGTCCCCTGAGGACAGGGAGAAGCTGGAAACCAGACAGCGCATGGTTCGAGAGCAACGTCGTGATCGCGCGTTTGAGCAAGTGTCGGATAAGGTGAATGAGACCTTTAATGCGCTTTCTGATGTCCGTCGTGAGCAGAGGGAGCTGCATCAGGCGGTCAGACGTCCTTCCCCACCGCCGTTGCCTCCACGAGATGAGCCGGAGGTTCTACCCCATGAAGAAGTTCCAGAAGAGGATGCTCTTCTCAGTTAGATTATAGTTTAATTCATTAGTGTTGGAGATAAATCGAGGGCGTTTAGTTTTACAAAGGACGGTCACATTTTGCAAAACAGATATGCACCCAAAGGTTCCATATACAACCTCAAGAACGGTAACGTATCTCGAGCTCTACTTTCCGAGGAATCGCTATATATGGCGAAGCAAAAGTAGTTTGACTCTCATAGCGATCCGGTAGAGGAAAATCCGTGTTCAGATTTTTAATTCTAGAGTCTCTTTAAAAAAAAAAAAAAAAAGGGGGGTCCTGCATCTAATTGCAATTGTATATTCCAACATGGCATTGCCATGTTTGTTTCCAATAAGTTTGTCTCAAAAAATACTTATTTAATCTTTCCATCTTTCCAGAGGATATGCATATTAAAAAACCAAGCTGAATGCCAATAATCCAAACTCTTTAAAGGTGTAACCACATAGTCAATTAATTCGTCCATTCCCCGCGTAACATGTCTACTACGGCAGACACTATCGGCATATTCGGTCGTAATTCTGCTAGAATACAATCTGATTTTATTCAGGTCATCTATGGACTTCTAAATCCCCGACCACTGTTTAGTGTTATTTACTTTAAAGCTACCTTTAAGGAATGGGCCGGTTGACGAGTTACCAATCAAAGTCGTGTAAGTACCCTTTTCAACAGTCCATTTTTGGTTCAGTTCGTCAAAGTAAGATGTAGCCAATTTCAAATCTAAGGGAATCGTGCTGACCCGGGTTTCGCCTGGTTCCAGATATACCTTTTCAAAACCTTTCAGTTCTTTTGCAGGCCTTTGGACTGATTCAGAGGAAAAGGCGACATAAACTTGAACAACCTCCGCCCCTGCTGACTTTCCAGTATTCTTAACATCAACTTTGACGATGGCATGTTGGTTGTCGCACACGATTTGCAGATTAGCAAACTCAAAAGTGGTATACGAAAGGCCGTATCCGAATGAAAATAATGGATCAACACCAACTTTGTCATAATAACGATAACCGACATAGATGTCTTCACCATACATTACACGTCCACCATCGACATTCCAGTTAAGGAAAGAAGGATTATCCTGAATATTCTTTGGCCACGACGCTTGCAATTTTCCGCTTGGATTGTAGTCGCCAAAGAGCACATCGGCTAGACCTGTTCCGACCTCATTTCCGTTGAAAGTGGAATGGATCAGCGTACGGGCTTTGTTAACCCAAGGCATTGCAACAGCAGTTCCAGATTCAATAATAACGGTCGCGTTGGAATTGGAATTCAATACTGCTTCGACTAGATCATCCTGGAAAGGCGGTAGTCCCATAGTCTTCCGATCAAAGCCCTCACATTCAAAATCTTTGTTTAACCCAGTAATTACGACTACTTGCTCAAACTCAGACGCAAGTCTCGCTGCTTCTTTGATACATTGAGGAATGTCATAAGCTTCACGCATCCCGCATTTCACGCAGCCGTAGCCTGTAATGAAAGATGATTTCCCTAGAGTGCTTTCAAAGTCTACCTCAATGACATGATCTTTGTCACTTGTAAGATAAACATCATGGAAAACTTCCGGTGCGTCCATACCAAATGCTCCACTAGTTTTGTGTTCCAAGTTGTTAACTACTTCGAGCTTGTCATCAACATATAACCGGGCCAATCCAGAAACTTGAAGGTTGAACTTGTAAAATCCAGACTTTGGAACTCTAATTGTAGATTTGAAACCTGCGTACAATTGACCAGGGTCTTTCAATTTTTTTGGGTCAAAATCTCCAAGAATGGCGTCGACTTCTGTAACATATTCCTCAGTTATGGGGATTCTGTCTTTAACTGACCTTGGGTCGTTGTAAACACAAAATCTGATACCATCAGTGGCTCCTTCAACGCTGTAGCGCCCAAAAGAAGGGAAGGACCGAGCATTTGGCGCTCCCAAAGAATAATGAGCATTGCTTTGGCCAATCTTTGACACTACCGCCTCTTGTAAGGATACTGTATAATAAGGAATCTGTGTGTTACAACCTCCACTGGAAAAAGTTGGAACAATCGCAGCTTCTCCAATCAACAAAACTTCCTTCTTTTTTGAAAGAGGCAGAACATTGCTTTCATTTTTAAGAAGAACAACACCTTCTCTCGCTGCTTGCTTCAAAACATCTCTGGTTTCTGTGTCATTTCTTTCCCCTTCTTCAGCACCTTCGGGAATTCCAGTGAACTGACATCTTCTGACCAAGTTCAGAACATTCCGAACACAACTGTCCAATGAGTCCGTTGTAACTGTATTGTGGAACAGAGACATTTCAAGTAACCTGCTCCTCCAGATGGATGGTCCGGGCATTTCGAGATCCAAACCTGCATTCACGCCGTCTGCGCAGGAAACGACACCAAACCAATCAGAGACAAAAGCGCCTTTATAACCCCACTCTTTTCGAAGGACTGTTTGAAGTAGCTCTTTGTTTTCGCTACAATGTTTGCCATTCAGTTTGCTGTAGGATGTCATGAGCAGCTCTGGTGATGTTTCTTTCACGGTGATCATAAACGGCATCAGATAGATCTCGCGGAGAGCTCGGTCAGAAACTGCAATATCTACTGTCATCCTCGAGTCTTCTTTATCATTACATACGAGATGCTTTGGGCAAACAAGGATGTTGTTAGAATGGACTCCTTGGCAATACGCAGATCCTAACTTGCCTGATAGAAGCGGATCTTCGGAAAATGACTCAAACGACCTCCCTCCAAGAGGAGACCTTTGAATATTAATTGTCGGACCCAATATAACATGGACACCCTTTGCCCGAGCTTGAAATCCCATAAGTCTCCCAATTGAATACATCAGTTCAGTGTTCCAAGATGACCCCAATCCGGTACCACAAGGAATACAGGCAGTTGGAACCCCGTTGAAAAACCGGGTACCTCGAACTCCATTCGGGCCGTCTGCTACTCGAATTGATGGAACGTTAAGTCTGGGAATCGCAGCCGTATGATAAGTGTCGATTCCGGTTAACAATGAAATTTTTTCATTCAGAGTCAATTGCGAAAGCACAGTTTCGACGTCAATAGGCTTTATTACTGTCATATCTATTAGTTTCAGAGAAATGATATGGCGAATAATGGATATTTTATAGATACGCCACAACCAGCTACTGAGCCTGTTGATCCTAATCTCGGAACGGGGTCTCGGCCGAGTACAAATCTCGGCCGAGATGATAATTTTCTTGATAAAACGTCAGCTGAGGGAACCGGGGAACAAATCGGGGGAATGAGGGGAATAGATAGTATTTCTACGTATGACGGAGGAGAAGATAAGAATTTAGGTCTTGAACTTAAATAAACGAGGTCAGCCTGAACCATGAAGCGTTGCTGAAACAATGGTTCATTCCAGCCTTCCAAGGTTAATGCCTAAGAGGCAGAAGCCGCTATTAGTCTTACTTGTTATGTCAGCTATAGTTGATTCTGGTACGATGGGCTACGATACGCTGATGATGAGTAGCCTTATTGCAGTGCCACAATTTACAAATTACTTTACACTAACTCCGGCCCTCATCGGACTTTTCAATGCGTCAATGTGGATTGGAAATATACTCTCGTGTGCTATCATGCAACAATGCTCTGATAAATTTGGACGAAAGAAGACAATCTTTATATCAGCCGTAATTTGCCTTGTTGGTGTGGTCATCCAATCGGCTTCACAAAATATTGCAATGTTTATAGTAGCCCGGATCATCCTTGGTTTCGGTGTTGAAATATGTGGCGCAGCAGCTCCTCTTTTGCTTGTAGAAGTGGCACCGACAAAATACAGAGGATTCCTTGTAGGAAGCTATTTCTCATGCTTCAATGTCGGAGCATTAGTTGCTTCAGGTATCACTTACGGCACAATGAAAATTGCCTCTACATGGGCATGGAGAGTCCCGTCGATAGTTCAAGCTGCTCCGAGCATCTTGAGCATCATTATGTTATTTTTAATCCCCGAATCGCCAAGATGGTTGATCGCTAATAATGAGATAGATTATGCAATCGAAGTCCTTCAGGTTGCTAACGACTGTGACCTTAATACGATTCAGCCATTGGTTACCGAAATAGAAGAAACAATAAGAGAGGAAAATGAGCAACAAAAAAATTCATGGAGATTACTGTTCTCTTCTAAACCAATGATGCACAGAGTGTGTATTGTTCTGAGTTTGGCATTGATTTTGGAACTTGGTGGTTCTTCTGTCGGCTCGTATTACCTCACAATTATATTAAAACAAGCTGGAGTAACGGATACTACGAGGATTTTACAGGTTAACGTGGTCAGTTCGGTCTTTAACTTGGTCACCTCAGCCTTAGGATCCTGTCTGTTTGACACTGTAGGTAGGAAGGTACAGTCATTAATTGCACTGACTGGTATGATCTGTTGTTTCTATATTCTTGGTGGATTTATCAAGGTATACAGTGGATCAGACAATCTATCAGGCAAATATGCTACAATAGTCTGGATGTTTCTTTTCAACGGGTTCTATAACTTTTGTTTCACTCCATTGAATTGTTTGTACCCATCTGAAATATTCCCATTTAGAGCAAGAGCTGCCGGGCAAACCCTATTCAAGTTTTTGAACAGCGGGTTCGGGTTGATGGGTGTGTATATTTTGCCAATTGCGATGGATCAGACTGGGTGGAAGTATTATATCATCAATGCGTCATACAACCTGATATTTCTTCCGATAGTTTACTATGTATGGGTTGAGACCAAAAATACAACCCTTGAAGAGATTGCGAATAAATTTGGCGATGGAACTGGTATGGTTATCCAAGGAGAAACGATTGTAATTGATCCGGAGGTTAAAGGCATCTAGACAAGTCGCTATATGTGTAATTGAAATCATTTAGGTGTATAAAAATGTATAATAACCAGTTAACGGAGCAGTTTTTTCGGACATCATTTCTCAATTCCCTCTCCAGTGCCTCTTATCTTATCTCCAAAGGGACCCCGGTCGGCATACCTAGCATTCTTCCCGGTTTACCTACCTCCCGCCCAATGAACTCACCGCGAGAGACACAGAGAGCGCCAAAATCGTGTATACCATGTTTAAAGCGGAAAGTAAAATGCAGCAAGTCTATTCCCTGTGCTCAATGTGTTAAGCGAGGCGTGGACCACGAATGTAAAAGAGAAGTAGTGAAAGTCACCAAAAGAACTGCTGTGGATAGCAGGCGGCAGCATGTCGACAAGCGGCCAAAGCGCGACGATATGTTGAGCGAGAGTGCTATGGACTCATATAATGCCTCTATTCAGTTTCTCACTCAAGGATACTTGAATGTGGTTAGTGAAGATAGCTGTGCGCAGAATTGGCAATGGTATTCCCGAGAATTGACAACATTTTTGGATAAACTTGATTTTGACTCTTCTACTGCGATCGTGGAATTTTGTTGCACAAATGTCAGCTTCATTCACAACGGAGTTGTTCCGCTGGTTTTTATTGGGGAACATGAAGAATTTTGGCGAGAGGTTTCAAGAGACCGGCGCTGCTTGAACTATCTACTTTCGAGTGAGTTTCAAGATTCTTCGCCCAGAGATTACTACTTCTGGATGTCCCAGTATTATTCCGTCTTATGTTCTGGTGTGTACTTTGGTAGGGATGAGCTCCGCCTGCCATTTTCAGACGATGATTTGGCAATCCTTCCTAGTATTCTATTTCAGGCATCACACGACTGCTTGCATCGTGCTGATTTCATGAACGTGCCAGATATTCGGTCAGTTCAAATCTACTGCACCTTAAGTACATGCTTCCATGGGTTTGCCGGGATACACCTACACAATTGTCTATTGAACACAATAATTTACATTGCCAGATATTTGGGGCTGGATGCCGTTGAACGGACAGACGTAGTCGACATGGACCTGGAGATCAAAAAAAGGTTGTGGTACACATTATGCATAATTGATTGGTTGAGCAACTACGGCCGAGAATCCATTATCAACGATTTCACAACCCCTTATCCACTTTTAATAAACAGTCGTCAGCTTCTAACAATCGAATTGCGAGCTCCGCATTCGTCTTTCATTCCCACTGGCCCGCACTTTTCAAGTATCCTTTATCAGCACTACATGGTCGAGCTGGCCAAGATCAAGAAAAACCGGTATTTTTCATCTGCCACTCAATCTTCTCTTGATTCTGCTATCGTTGATTTAGATCACCTCATCACTCGCTATGATCAAGAGTACTGCTTTGTCTGCAGCGAAGCCGATGATTTTTCGTCTGTCGACGTCAAGACGTTTAGATTTTCCAAATACTTGTTATGCAGCTCCCTGCACAATGAGAAGTTAGAGGTGATGCGTCGCTATCTGCCGATACTCGGCAAAGCTAAATGGCTCAGTACATTCAGGGGAAGTGCCATTGCTTGCTCCATGAAGGTTCTGGAACAACTGCTTGATGATAACGTTCCCTCGTATTTCACCCGCATGTGGTTTATTGTCCATCACTGCACAAACAGTGCAATGTTCTTACTCCTGGATATGCTGACTCACGGTGTCGACGAAACCCAGTTTGCAACAATACAGAAATGCTTGCCACCAATAGAAAGACTGAAGTCCTCACACACGCCGGCCAAAGTTGGCTACGCGCTGATACAGCGACTGCTGCAGATTGTGTCAAGCTCAGCTCCGTCTTCTGGCGGCAACGTCGAAAGAGTCACCCTCCATGAATTCCTCAACGAGCTGAAGATTGCACCGAACCCTTCGTACAAGCCATTGCAACGTCTGCAGAGCAGCTCTTCCCGGCGGAAATACCTGCGAATTCATAACAACAACCCTTCGCCGTCGACTGACGTCCAGTTGTCGAGAATCCTTCAAGACGCCGGATGGTCCGACTTCCTCGATTGGGTTTCAATCGACGATATTTTTGAAGTGTAGCCAGCTAACTGGGTTGTTATTCTTCCTGGAAAGCCTCACGTGGTAGCAGGTTCTCCGGTGTCAGGACTGAAATCACATCATCCATGTGCTTCTGGACGGTGAAATGAGTATCATCTCTGTACACTCTGAGAGTGCCTTGGGGTAGCCGGCCAACCAGGTGCTGAGCCATGGGCAGGGGTGAGTTTACATCGCGTGCACCATGCAAGAACTGAACACTTTCGTACGTAACATCCTCAAACCTGATCCCCCAATCGTCTGTCAGCAATTGACTTTCCTGGAGCGTGAGTTTGTACCCTTGAGCGAACGCTTCGAACAATAGCCGTAGCATTATCGCTCTCTGTATCAGCTCCGCCCGCAGGGCAATACACGACCCCATGTAGCCTCCGGCGGCTTCTTTTTTCTCCGAAAAGAAGCAAAAAAGGTATCTCTGCGAGGCAATGCCAGTGCTTTTGCTTCTTTTCTAGAAAAGAAGGCCGCCCGCAGGGCAATACACCTACCCCGTGTAGCCTCCGGCGGCTTCTTTTTTCTCCGAAAAGAAGCAAAAAAGGTAGCTCTGCGAGGCAATTCCAGTGCTTTTGCTTCTTTTCTAGAAAAGAAGGCCGCCCGCAGGGCAATACGCGGACCCCATGTAGCCTCCGGCGGCTTCTTTTTTCTCCGAAAAGAAGCAAAAAAGGTAGCTCTGCGAGGCAATTCCAGTGCTTTTGTAGAAAAGAAGGCCGCCCGCAGGGCAATACACCTCTACGAGACTGGTGTAGCCTCCGACGGCATCTTTTTTCTCCGGAAAGAAGGGAAAGAAGGTCGCCTGCAGGGCCCCCACTCGACATTTAACGGTCCGTATCGGCTCGCGATCGATCCGGATTTTTTTCGCTCAGCCGCACAAGGTATCGCATTAACTCCACAAAATAGGAAGTTTGAGCTACGCAGGGCTATGCAATAATATATATACATTTTCGCCATATCTCGAACAGTGCTACCAACTTACCCCTCTAGCCTTGGCTCAACTCAATTTCCTACGGGGTCTAAGAATGGCCCTGCGGGCGGCCTTCTTTTCTAGAAAAGAAGCAAAAGCACTAGACCCATGTGCCTGCGGACACAATTCTAGAAGTAAAGGACTTTGGCGGGAGGCGTATTATTGCCCTGTTGTAGTTTCGCAGCACCCACGTGACCAGCCTCACAGAGGTACCATTTTTTTTTTTTTTTGCGTTCTTTTCGGAGAAAAAAAGTAGCCGCCGGAGGCACCACAAGCAGTGTCCGGAGAAAGACAAATCCGCTGAAGAGACATTCCACAGAGACAATGTTTTGAACTGCTGGCTTAGATGCTGAGACTAGGCTGCTCCCGGATTCGAGACCTTCCAGATCCGGGGGAGGCAGATCCCCTGACAATTAATTAATAATACGGAGTCCGGAATCACCGCCGCACGAGCGGGTCGGAGGTTTGCGGAGAAACCGATAACTTCGAATTTTGTTTTTATCGACACACTCACACACACATCCACCGCAGCACCCTTGATGCGGCAGCAGCAGCAGCAGCAGCAGCAGTGCCTGGGGACCACCCGAAAGGGAGAGCAGTGCAAACGCATGGTCGCCGGTCAGTACTGTCACCAGCACGCTGTGGACTCTGTGACAGAGGCATTGGGCAGACTGCGCTTGGCTCCCCGAACGACAACGGGCTACATCTACGTGTACGCGTTGGAGGGCCAGTCGCATGTGTTCAATCACTCCAAGCAGCGATTCGAGCCCATCAACAAGGGCGGACTCTTTCACCGACGACAGAAACGGACTCTGATCAAGGTGGGATACACGCTACGAACGCCCGAAAAACGCCTGCAGGAATGGACCAAACAGTGCAACCGCAGGATTGTGTTGCTGGGCCCCAAGCGGAGCTCGAAGTTTGACTATCCGCGCAACGGCTGGGCGACACCGGACCCGCAGCGCATCGAGACGCTGGTTCACGAGAAACTATTTGCCCAATTTGGACGGGGTCATGTGATCTGCTCCGGATGCGGTAAGAAGCATTACGAATGGGTGATTGTGGAGAAGCTGGAAGCGGCGTTCGCCATCATCGAGAGCGTCTTGGGCGGTGGGACAGAAGCAAAACAACAAACATGTAGGAAATGGTAATAAAATAAATAAATAGCAAAAAAATAATTTAAATTAGCCAGGGCATGATTAGTGTTACGTTACGTCGTTAAAAAAGCTTGTTTGCGTTTGTTTGGTTGTTTGTTTCCGGGCGTCAGCATACAACCGTCACATCGGCCATGACGGGCTGGACCTTCCCCGAAACGTCAGAAGGATATATTGGCTGTTGTTGGACATAGGGGGGCTTTTCGTGGGGCTCCTCGATTTCATCTTCATCGCTCTCATGGGTCAATTGAGGCTCGTCATCATCATCATCATCCTCCTCTAGTTCAACCTCCTTCGGCGGCTGCGGTGGCTGCACCTTGTGCAATGTGACTGGAGAGGGAGGGGGGTTGCGGATGGAGTGCATCAAAGAGTCCAGGAGATTGGCATGGGACACTAATATCCGCAAATCGTGGTCTTGTCTGGACGCCTCTTGGGTCAGCTTTGCCTTGGCCCGCATCGCCAGATGGTATGTTTCGGCTCTAGTGCGCATTGTGAGTGAGATCGGGAATTGAATGTTTTTGAGGCTTGCAAATCGAAAAGGAAGCCAGGCCCTTAAATACCAAAAGCAGCTGCCACAAAAGAAAAGAAAGAAAAAAAATGTGAAAACACGGAAGACCGATACCCTGACTTTCTTTTTCTCGGCACTCGGAAGTACTATCTTCCGCGCATCCTCACTTTCTCTTGTTTGTCTTCGAGACCTTGCCGGCCCGACATAGTAAACTGCTGCTGTTCTCGGAGTCCTACGTGAGCGTGCGGTATTTGCTGCCACACCATAATATTATTATTCCTACACCCCCTCCCCGCCTCCTTAACCTTATTATATATATGAGCTTTTAAGTCGGATTCTCGAGGCGGCCGCACACAAACAGCATCATCCCCTCTACGACCGGCTTCATTGCCAGAAAAAGCAACGTCGGTGGGCTCATTTAATTTCCGTGCATGGAAACGCAAATAAACACGCAAGGATGACTGACTAATGAAACATCGAGCCGCACAGAACCGTTCCGAGAAACAACTAAAAAGCTCAGGACCATTGCCAAGAGAAGCGATATGCACACTCTATTTCTGCGCTTTTTCATATGTGACTCGACTTCTCTTTTTTTTTTTTTTTTTTTTTGCGGCAATTGAAAGAGCGATACCCGCTGGAGTCTGAGGCAGAGACAGCTGTTGCGCTTCGCGGGGTTTTTTTTCCCTGACCAGCTGTTGCGAGACCATTGGGATCGGAATCGTGGTCGAGCCATTCATTTGCTCATGCCATGGCAAAAGTGAGCTCTTTTTTATCTGCAGCTGCAGCAATGATGTCAACCAGCAACTCCAGTTGGCCGATTGGGGTCGTGTCCCTTGTCCTTGCTCGCTCGTCATCGTCTCCTTTGTTCACACATCCCACTCCTCCCATCAGCGGTTTACCGCACCAACACTGTCTTGGCCCTCGTCCTCTCTGCCAATGCCCGCTGCTCGAACGATCCCCTTTCCCATTTTTGGTCCCCGATCGCGGTCGGTCAATCGCTGTGGGCAGGGCCTCGCTCCAACTTCCTCAAACGGAAGGCCACGTGCAGATGTTTTAATACTTCGTACCTCATCTGATAAGTTCTGAGACACTCCGATTCAGTCATACCCCGAGCCCGATCAGCCTTATCGGATTCCAGAAGCCGAAAGAGTTCCACACTCTCAGAGCCTCAACTCACTTAGCCTCCGCTCGTCCGGAGGCTTCTTTTTTTTTCCCTCCAAAGGCAGCTCTCAGTGTGCCTCCGACGGTAGCTCTGCGAGGCAATTCCACGCAGGGCAACACACGACCCCATGTAGCCTCCGGCGGCTTCTTTTTTCTCCGAAAAGAAGCAAAAAAGGTAGCTCTGCGAGGCCCACTAGTGCTTTTGCTTCTTTTCTAGAAAAGAAGGCCGCCCGCAGGGCAATACACGACCCACGTAGCCTCCGGCGGCTTCTTTTTTCTCCGAAAAGAAGCAAAAAAGGTAGCTCTGCGAGGCAATTCCAGTGCTTTTGCTTCTTTTCTAGAAAAGAAGGCCGCCCGCAGGGCAATACGCGGACCCTGTGTAGCCTCCGGCGGCTTCTTTTTTCTCCGAAAAGAAGCAAAAAAGGTAGCTCTGCGAGGCAATTCCAGTGCTTTTGTAGAAAAGAAGGCCGCCCGCAGGGCAATACACGACCCACGTAGCCTCAACTAAGATAAACGGTAGCAGTGGAGTCGCCCACAACAGGAATTTTTTGGATTCTCCTGCTTATCCACCCAATTACTTTGAGTTTAAAAGTTTAATGGGTCCTGAGGAATTGAGTTTGCAGTCAAACCACAACGGGATCTGAGAACTGCTCAGTGAGTTGAAAGAGCACATTGCTAGTTCATGTAGTCCGTAAAGCCGTGCAAGTCAAAAGTCAACAGATACAGTAAACGTATCTGGAGCTCTGACCCCACGACTACAATCGAACATCTGCTGCTGTCGAAGCTACCTGAACTTTCTCCAGTGCTTTTGCTTCTTTTCTAGAAAAGAAGGCCGCCCGCAGGGCAATACTTGGCCCACGTAGATCTGCGAGGCCCACTAGTGCTTTTGCTTCTTTTCTAGAAAAGAAGGCCGCCCGCAGGGCAATACACGGACCTTGTGTAGCCTCCGGCGGCTTCTTTTTTCTCCGAAAAGAAGCAAAAAAGGTAGCTCTGCGAGGCTTCACGCGCCACACCAACGCAACTAGCAAGTTTGGTTGATCTATCTGTGCAGTTGCTGTATAGTGTTGCGTTATCGTATCTCCGCTATCTAAACCACGGGCAGAAGGTAGCAAGAATATGTTTGGGGGGGGAAGGTTGCCAGTTTCACGTTCTTAGTAAGGGTACCCAACATGAAATGGAGAAAACGGGGAACAGCCCCATATGATTGCGGGTTATTTTTGTGAAAGAGAAAAAGAGAGAGAAAAAAACGAGCATTTCAATTAGTATTAGAGGAGATAGTAGTAAACGATACAAATAAATAAACGAAGTGATGTATATATACAGACAGCACGTGTGGCGAGGGTCACGACAGCATGCCAATCTGTGGGAGCGGCGAAACAGCGTGATGGGAGCAGTTCTTAGTAGTGGAAGTAGCGGTGGCGGCCGAATACGAAGGAGGGGGATAAGAAGGCTTTCTAACAAGAACATATTCAGTCGTGGAGGGCTTTTTCCGGGGCTCAGTGATGTCGACACGCGACTCTTCCTGATCCGGCTCAACGTCCGAGATCATCTCGTTGAACCAGCTCTGCTGGCGATTGTTCTTCTTCTCGCTCTCATATCGGTTGATGCTCAGACTGAGCGAGTCGTAGTGGTTGCCCAGACAGGCCACCCGGCGGAGGTCCATATCTGGGTTCGACGTCTCCTTACGCAGCTTGTTGCGAGCCCGTTCGGCGTAGTAGTATGCGTTCGTCAGGGACATGATGAGGGGGTGTAGAGCAGTGGCTATAAAAAATGCGTGTAATACGGATGGCAAGATAAAACACGCCCGTATTTATATATTCCTGCTACGCGTCCTGTGTCACACTCAGTACGTGATGACACTTGGTCCGTGCCTTGTGAGCAATTTTAATATATCCATTTTAGGTGCAGCAGCCGCATTCCCCAGATTAGGTCGCCGTTCCTAGTCCGGTGATCATCGGCGCAGCGAGGGCAGCCCAAACGGGCACAGCGAATGTTCTATGGACCTCGGCATGGCCGATTTGGGACTCTCGGTCATCCATGTCTTGTATCGTCATCGCAACGACTGCAACGTTGTGGTGGTGGGTCTTTGCTGTAGCAGCTGAAAGCAGGCTGACTTAGCGTACACCCACCGAACCCAGCAATATAATCTGTCTTGCCTCTTTGGGGGTCTTTCTGCAATGCAGTATCAGGCTCTCGTGACGATCCACGAAGTTGCCGTTTTTGTCTCTCATGATGCAGCTAACCGTTCTCGCGGGAAGCGCACAGCGTAACAATAAGCTTAATTAATATATATGTATTTAGTACTATATGCCCAACAATGGTACCTACGTGAAGGAAACGGGTCACTGGCTGAAACTGGGCGGCAGACGCAGCAGCGGAGAATTGCTGCTGGGGAGTCTCGGGCTGCTCAGAAGACGCGGAGGGCGTGAATGAAGGCTGCTTGCACAGCGTAACAATAAGCTTAATTAATATATATATTTAGTACTATATGCCCAACAATGGTACCTACGTGAAGGAAACGGGCCACTGGCTGAAACTGGGCGGCAGACGCAGCAGCGGAGAATTGCTGCTGTGGAGTCTCGGGCTGCTCAGAAGACGCGGAGGGCGTGAATGAAGGCTGCTTGCACAGCGTAACAATAAGCTTAATTAATATATATATATATTTAGTACTATATGCCCAACAATGGTACCTACGTGAAGGAAACGGGCCACTGGCTGAAACTAGGCGGCAGACGCAGCAGCAGAGAATTGCTGCTGGGGAGTCTCGGGCTGCTCAGAAGACGCGGTGGGCGTGAATGAAAGCTGCTTGTCGGTCCAGATTGGTCTGACAGACGACGGCTTTCCGACGCCACAGTGGCCTCCACGCGCCTCCCAATCAGCCACTCTGTTGAGCGAAAGCTGGTTGAAGACATCGTCGAGCGCGTTCACCAGCACATCGCACAGATCCTTCTCGTGACCCGGGGTTGGGGTGATTCTCAACCGCTCGTGGCCAATTGGGACCGTGGGATAGTTGATGGCCTGGACGTAGATGTTGTGTTTCTGCAGCAGCAAATCAGAAGCAACCTTGGCCTTCTCCGCGTCGCCCACCAAAACAGGAATGATGTGCGATGGGTTTGGAACGACGGGGATGCCGCGGTTCGTCAATTGCTGCTTCACGTAGCGTGTGTTGAGCTGCTGTCCAACCCGGGGCTTGTTGGTGCTGGCGAGAAACTCAATGGCGGTCTTAGCACCCGACATGACAGCCGGAGGCAGCGACGTGGTGAAGATGAAGCCCGGGGCGTACGATCGGATCCAGTCAATGAAGTTGCGCGATCCGGCTACATAGCCCCCAACGTTCCCATATGCCTTCCCAAGCGTCGCGGTGATGATGTCGATGCGACCCATAACGTTTCGCGGGTTGTGGGTCTCGTTGTTGGCGTGGTAATCAAAGTCGAGGTGCTCGGCCACACCCGCGCCGTGGGGACCGTACATGCCCACTGCGTGCACCTCGTCCAAGAAGGTGAGCGCACCGTACTTGTCGGCCAGATCGCAGATCTTCTCGATCGGGGAGATGGACCCACACATGGAGTAGACCGATTCAAACGCAATCACCTTCGGGGTGGACTTTGGATACTGCTTGAGCTTGTTCTCCAGGTCCTCCACGTCGTTGTGCTTCCAGATCACCTTCTTGGCCCCGGAATGGCGGATGCCCTGGATCATGGACGCGTGGTTGCTCTCGTCGGAGAAGTAGACCAGTCCCGGGATCCGTTGGCCCAGCATGGTCAGCGTAGCGTCGTTGGCAACGTAGCACGACGAAAAGACCAGGGCGCTCTCCTTCTTGTGCAGATTCGCACAAACGGCCTCCAACTCCATCGCCCGTTGGTTGTGGCCGGCAATATTCCTGGTGCCGCCGGCACCAGCGCCATACTTGTCCAGGGTCTGGTGCATGGCCTGCAAAACTTGCTTGTTACCCCCCATACCGAGGTAATCGTTGGAGCACCACACGGTCACCTTGTCGTGCTCCCGAGCACCGTGGGCCCGAGGAAACTCCTTGGCCAGACGGTTGATGTTGTTGAAGAACCGATAGGACTTGTCCTTACGCTTGCGATCCAGCTCCGTCTCATAGAGCGATTCGTACTGGAACGCCTTCTTGTGCTCCACCGCAGCCTCCGGCTCCATCGAAACCTTGGACTGCTTCTCGTAAGGGGCTCGAGCCGCCTTGCGGTCCTGAGCCATCACCCGTTCGTGGGCTGGCTTGGACGGGGTCGAATAGTGCGCCCTAGACTCCAGCGCACCGCCCATGACCGGACACTTGCCGGCCATGCTGGTGAGCTTGGATTTGGACGACAGACTACGGAGAGTCGACGTAGAGGTGTTGTGCAGAAACGGGCACACGTTCTTTGCTTGTCGCACAAATTCCATGGCAAAACAGACAAACAAACAAAAAAAAAGTGGTGGTGTGGTGTGGAGTACAAAAGGCGGTCTTGTGTGTATATTTATATGCCGGCCTCGAATTGTCACACTCATTTGCCCGTGAAAAAAAAAGGAAAAGAAAAAGAAAAAAAAAGAAAACATTCCCCGCCGCACCGCGCGCGCACCGGTTTGCCAGCCAATCACGTTCACCACAAATAAGAGCGTCTTCGGGCAAGCCGATCGACCGGCAGCCCGACCCGCGTCTACCATGGCCTGATAGACGCCAGTGGTTCGGAATGAAACTAAGGCAGGGGAGGGGTCCATGACTCCATGTCTCTGTCTGGTTCCCGTTTTCGTCGATAACAAGCAAAAACCGCCCCGCGACTCAGCGAGTCCAATTTGCTTCTTCTCTGTCAACACATTAAAAAGCTTCTGGATTGCTCTGATATGACGTGTGTGCGTGTGCGGCGCATCCCTAAAATGGTAATCAAATCCATCCCAGCGCTTAACCCCAGACAACTATAAAAGGCCGTTGATCCGCACCCTTCCCCTCCTTTTTTTTTTTCCGTTCTCTCACCTATCGGGCGGCTGTTCCCATAGGTCTGAAGATCTCCTACACACACACACACATCCGTCCAGCATCAAGCACACCTCCAGTGTACGTTGTAGGGGTCTGAAGACTTGATGAGACAGTCACTCATGTAGCCTCCGGCGGCTTCTTTTTTCTCCGAAAAGAAGCAAAAAAGGTAGCTCTGAGAGGCCCACTAGTGCTTTTGCTTCTTTTCTAGAAAAGAAGGCCGCCCGCAGGGCAATACCCGGTGTAGCCTCCGGCGGCTTAAAGGTAGCTCTGCGAGGCTGAACAAGTGCTTTTGCTTCTTTTCTAGAAAAGAAGGCCGCCCGCAGGGCAACACACGACCCCATGTAGCCTCCGGCGGCTTCTTTTTTCTCCGAAAAGAAGCAAAAAAGGTAGCTCTGCGAGGCAATGCCAGTGCTTTTGCTTCTTTTCTAGAAAAGAAGGCCGCCCGCAGGGCACATGCGTCGGAGTTGTGTTGCATCTTGCAGTATAATACTTGTTTAATTACCTCCACTATATAATATTAGACTATACAAACGCTCAAGTGTTCATATAGGTAGATGGGTCGACACCCTCTTCTGGGAACGGAGCAATGTTGACCTCAAAGCGTTCCTGGATCTTCTCGAGAACCTTGGTCTCGTCCTCGTTGCACACGAAGGACACGGCCAGACCCTTGGTACCGAATCTACCAGCTCTACCGACACGATGGAGGTATTGATCTGGTTCTGGTGGCAAGTCATAGTTGATAGCCAGGTTGATTCTTTCAATGTCGATACCACGGCCAAACACGTCGGTGGAGACACAGATACGCTTGTTGAACTCCTTGAAGGACTTGTAACGGGCAATACGCTCCTCCTGTGGGATACCGCTATGGACAGCAATGGATGGGAAGTTGCACTCGTTCAACAACCGACTGAGCTCGTTGGCACGCGAGGTCGACTTGACAAAGATAATGACCTGGTTGAACTCGAGCGTGTCCAGCAAGTCGTTGAGACGTCTGTTCTTCTCCTTTTCCTCCAGCTTGACGTAGTACTGCTGCAACCCGTGAAGGGTGAGCTTGGTCTCGTCATCAACATAGATCTCCAACGGGTTCTGCATGAACTTCTTGCAGATCGGTCGGATCTCTTGGCTCAAGGTGGCCGAGAACATCATGACCTGCTTTTGGTGTGGGGTCGCCCGGAAGATCTCCTGGACGTCACGTCTCATGTCCACCTGCTCCAAGACCTTGTCACACTCGTCGATGACGAACGTCTTGACGTTGTTCAATCGCAGGTACTTGTCTCTGACAAGCGCGTTGAGTCTGCCCGGCGTGGCCACCACAACGTGGGGGCTGGTCTCCTTGTTCTTGATGATGTCAATATCCTTTTGGATGGACGTGCCACCGTAGAACACAGACGTTCGCACGTCTGGCAGATACTTGGAGAATCTAGCGTATTCGTTCTTGATCTGGTACGCCAACTCTCTGGTGTGGCAGAGAACAACAACGCTGACTTCGCCTGGAACAGGGTCGATTTGTTGCAACGTAGCGAGCACGAAGACGGCAGTCTTACCCAAACCAGACTTGGCCTGACAGACAACGTCGGTACCCAGGATACTTTGTGGAATACAGACTTGTTGGACTAGAGAAAATTGTTGTTAGTAAAAGGGCCGACGAAAATAAAACAAAAACCAACAATCCACAAGAGAGAAAAAAAGTGATAATGACGAATGGAAAAAAGAACCATTGTACCGTAACAGCACAATTTGGACGCGAATTGATCGCAGAAGTAGACCGCATTTTTTTTTTCTCAAGGAGAAAAAAAATTAAAAAAATAACAATAATCAAATATTGCCGTCAAAATAATGACAGCTTAAAATATCGCAAATTTTTGAGGCTTTTTTTTTGTAAAAAAAAAAAAATTGTAAATTTGCTTAAAAAAAAAAAAAATCATTTCTTCCAGTGTTTGTCCAGGTAGTGGGTCAATCTACCTCCTCATTAACAACTTTTTGCCTCTCTTGCTTCATGATGTCAAAAAATTCCAATACTAACCCTCAGATGGATGTTCAAAACCGCAATCGGTAATGGCTCGCGATAACTCAGGCTTCAACAAAAAGTCCTTGAAACCCGTAGAATGGATACCAACATAGGACCCCTTCTTATCTCCATTTTCTTGTTTGATAATCGGCTCGTCATCGCCACCAGCACCACCTTCGCCTTCAGCCTTGGCAGCAGTGTTGTTGGTTGGAACGGCGATCTCTTCACTATCGGAGTAGTCGAGAAGCTCTTCTTCACCTTCGTGTGACATGTCGTTGTTTTTTTGTTGTTAAAGTCTTTTGCACGTTAATAATGGGTCCCTTTCCAACCGCGTTTTGTCTAAATACACCAAATAAACTAGCTTACAATAAAATTCCTCGGTTCAAATAAGTGCCTCTGTACAAATAAATATAGTTCGCCGAAATGTGTTACGTCTCCAGCGTCGAGGCCTTCTGCGTGCTTCTTTCGTGTAGTATACCTTCGAAAAGTGGGTGTGTGGAAAAGGAAAGGAAATTTCAAATCGTGTTGTTGGGACAATGCGGTGCCTCGTTCCAGCCCACGCAGCCTCCGCGTTGCCCAGGGAACGATCGGACCCAGCTCCGCCGCACAACTTGAGCCTTCTTTTTTTCAGCGCCTCGGAAAAAAGTCTGGACACAGACTCTGTAAGAGTGGGTTACCGCTGGCGGCTTCATTTTCTTCAAAAAAAAAAAAAAAAAAAAAAAAAAACCAAAGCGGAAAAGATATATCTCTTCGCAGGATCCCAAGCCCACTAGTAGTGTGTAGCCTCGGAAAGGGGAGAGTAAGTTCCTGTGCTGTTTTGCTTCTTTCCTAGAAAAAAGAAGCACGACTCCCTCGGTGTTTTGGCAGGATATATATTCTATTAATTATTCTTCCGTAAATCTTACAATCGTTTAGTATCACACATATAATTCGTTATTGACTGTCTTTCATCTCCTGTAATCGCGTTAATGCTTTTGGATGCTTCTGTGCGGCTGCCTTCAGATACCATCTTCGGGCCTCGTCCACATCAGAGCGAACACCAATGCCCACTTCGGTGAAGTAGCCCAGAGCATACTCCGCCTTAGCCAGACCCTTCTCTGCTGCTCGACGCGCCCACAGATACGCCTCGGTGTCAGATTGTTGGAGAATGCCTTCCGATCCGGTTAGATACCAACCACTAAGTGCCAGCTCAGACTCCGGCTCTCCCTTTTCAGCAGCCTTGCTGTACCATGCAATGCTTCTCTTCGGGTCAATGCCACAGCCAAGTGTGCCGTATTCGTATGAACACCCCAGTCGGAATTGCGATGGTGGGTACCCCAACTTTGCTGCCTTGAGGAAGAGCTCAAACGCCTTGCGCTCGTCTCGTTGGATAACCGTGGCCGTACCAACATCATTGACAGCAGACATGTCAAGGTTATCTACTCGTTCGTACAACAGACCGAGCTCATGCACGGCATGTGGCGTATCGCTGTCGGCCTTGTCCGCGGCCCGTTGGAGCCAAGTGACTGCCTCAGCAAAGCTCTTTGGTTGGCTCATATATCCCTTCAACGAGATCATACCCAACTTGTACATGGCGGAAACATCGCCAAAATGGGCCGCTTTTCGGTACCACATGAGAGCCTTTTGCGTGTCCTTTTTAGTACCGGCACCAAGCTCATTGCATACGGCAACCCGATACGCAGCCTCCGCATGATTCATCTTTGCTGCCTTGTTATACAGCTCATAGGCCTTGTCGTAGTCGACTTCCAAATTTAGCCCACCAGAGCTGTAATTTGACGCCAAAAAGAACATGGCGTCCGGGTATTGGTTCTGCGTCAACTTCTTGGTCAGTTTATAAGCCTGGGCAGTCCACGCATCCTTGTTTTTCTTTTCAGCTTTTGGATCACTGTATCCAGACCGTGAGGGCGTGTTTGCATCCGAATATTTATTGGCCAGCACCGTGCAGGCCTCGACCAGCTTTTTGGCCAACTCCAACTGTACACGCGGATCGTGGGATCGGTTTCGAGCCTGTCGTCTGAAATTCTCAAACTCTTCGACCGTTAGCCCTTTGTTCCGCTCAAGCTCGTTTGAACCGTCACTAGTGGTGTATTGCCGGCGTGGCGGAGGCTTACGGTCCGCAGCGGCCTCAATTGGAGTCTGGTTCTGCGCAACGACGTATGCCTGGGACTGTGGTGGCGGTGCGCCCGTTTTAATTGGCGGTGGTCGCTGTTGCCGCTGGTGGGGCGGTGGACCGTGGTGGTAAGAAGGTTGTTGCTGAGGCGAAGGGGAGAACATTCGCTGATCGCCAGCCATTCCCGAAGGTGGTGGTGGAGGGGCGCCAAATTGCTGCTGCTGAGGGTGGTTGTACTGTGGCATTGGAGGAGGAGGGGGGTGTTGTAGCTGTTGAGGAGGAGGGTGTTGTGGTTGTTGTGGCGGTGGCGGTGGTGGCTGTTGTTGTTGTTGTTGTTGTTGCAATTGCGGCACAGAGCCTGCTTTCCGCAACGGTTGGATGTTCGACTGATATGGAGCTTGCCCATTCGGATTTAATGGAGGAATCGACTCCAAGGATGTGTGATATCCGCCTCCATTGGGCGGTCCATGGCTGTAATCGTAGGAATCGCTAATTCTACCTCCGTTTCCGACACCAGCTGACGAAGTGACCTCGTCAAGATACATATTCACGAGCTCATCCGTCTTTGCGCTCGACGGTGACACGGGTCCGTTGTTATACACCTCGTGAGGACTGGGAGGCTCCCGGTCGTAGACACTATAGCCGTTACTTTCCGAAGTCGGCGACACCATCAAGTCCCGACGGTATTCGTCTGCCAGCGAAGAACTCACCACCGTTGAGGAGGGTGGGATCTTGTTGGTGGAGATTTTGGTGTCCCCTTGGCCCTCTCGAGGGCTCACAAGGATTTGCTCGCCGTAACCATCAGAGCTGACTGCGGTTGCTGGAGGGCTCGTAGGTTCTTCGTAGTAGTTGTTATTGTGCTGGCCATAGTATCCGTTACTCTGACGGTGTGGTCTGCTGGATGGGATTTCCCGGGCGGCCTGTTCCTGGTAATGTTGCGGGTGTGGCATGGCGAATTGTTCGGGGCTTTTTCTGGACATGTTTGCCATGTGGTCTGGAGCACCGCCGCCTGGAGAGGCGGGTCTTCTATTGGAGGCAGCATAGGGCGCGATAGGGGGACCCGGCGAGATAGGTCTGCCGTTTGGTTGCGCATATGGGGCCGGCGGCGGCTGAGGAGGGGGTGGACCTCGAGCTGATGGAGGAGCACCTGGCGGTGGGGGAGCATGTCTCTGTGGTCGGGGATACTGAGGACCAGGACCAGCAGGGGAAGGAGATCTTCCGTTCGACTGCTGTTGCTGCTGCATGTAGGGTGGCATTGGAGGGGCGCCAGAAGGCGAAGCAGACCTACTATTTGAGGCATACGGAGCAACTGGCGGACCAGGGTTCTTCATCATCATCGTTTGTGGACCTCTGTGGTGAGATGATGGAGTAGTGGACTTCGATCTCGGGGGTACCGCCTTGTCAGCCGAATGATCTCTCATGGATAAATCTTTCATTCCGTTGGACAGATCAGGCTGGGACTTCGATCCGGGATAAGCGTGGATTGAGCTGTAGGGTCCCTGAGTGGCCATGTCCTTGGTTCTGCTAGGAGGAGGGACCCCGCCAGGATATTTTCGCGGTTTTGCATCTGATTTGGCAGATTGTTGTTTTCTTTGAGACGGTTGAGGGTCCCGCGAAGGTCTTCTAGGAGGAGGGACACCCTGTTGATGATTTGGAGGGTAGTATCGCGGATTAGCACTATTATTGTCATAACGTTCATTAGACGGAGGCGGAGCGTGTCTTGGGGGTCCACCGTTTCCAGCTGGAGAATGCGGTCTCGGTTTCATAGCGTATTGTGGCTCAGGGGGCATGTTGAAAGCTGCCGGTGGTGGTGGCTGCGGATTATGGGGTTGATAATAGCCACCCCCGTAATTGTCATGATATTGTCGGGGGACCTCAGGAGGGTAATGAGAGGACATTCTTTCGAGGAGTGGTAATCAAAAAAAAAAAAAAAAAAAGACGAAACGAAGGGATTCCAAAAAGATATTAGAATATAACCAAAGAAACCAAAAGAGGGTTTCAAAGCAACGAAGAATGGAGGAAAGAGAACACCACAAAAATCACACCGTCAATAGTAATCAAAACAAGGTTTCACCAAAAATCTGCAGAGTTAGATTAGAAAAAGCTGTTTGCAAAAAAAAAAAAAAAACTCTATGCGCTCCATACTCACAAAGATATCAGCAGAGAAAACGAACGGTAAATGTATATATATACGCCTCTATTTTAACACATGGCCTTTTTTCCAACAGACAAAAAAAAAAAGGCGTTAAATCGTCTCCTCTTCCAAAATGAATGTGTGGTGGTGGTGGTGGTGGTGGTGAGTGTGGGAGTCGACAGGGGGGGGCAGAAAAATGCGTGCTGAATAGCGGGTAGCACACTCTAACGGTAGCAGTAATAACGTCCCATCGTCGCGTGTCCGCATGCGTCTTCGGCCGCAGATCCTTGCCTCCGACCTTTATAGCTTAAACTTGTAACACGCGGCCGCCGCGGGTGGGTTTCAGGTCCGTTTTATGAAGCGATCTGCACACAACGGTGCATGCGCACCACCACCACCACCCAATGAGCTCTAGCCGTGATGATAGCTAATAAAGAAAAAAAAAAAAATACTTCGTTAAATTATTACAGACATACATAACTTGTGTTTTTTGTTCACTCTCGGGACACATCGCGGCCAAAGATCTTGACCTTGCACCAGTCCATCAAGACCAGCACCTTGTTTCTGACCGAGAAGCACATGGAGATGTAGGCAGATCTCCAGAAGATGTAGGTCATGCTACCACCGGTTGCAACGTTTCCGTCTCCAAACACCGCCAGATCCGCAACAGCCCGTTCAGAGCCGATGTAGGCCAGCGAACCCTGGTGCGAGTATTCGAACGGCAGCAGCGACTTTGTTCGTCGCAATCTCCTAGTCTTGAGCTCAATCTCGTTCAGCACATTGCGGCGTTCGTTCTCGTCCGCGGCTGCCTCAGAGCTCTTCTCCAGCTTCTTGATTTCTCCTTCCAGCTCCTCAGCACGTGACAGCTGGTTGAAGAGCCCAGCCAAATAGGAGCCCTGTTGCGACGCAACCTGGGCGGTTGGCGCATATTTGGTAGCAGTGCAGTCACCAAGGGCCCACACGCCCTCGGTGCCTTCGACCACAAGATATTCGTTCACCAGAAGCCCTCTTCTGGAGTTCTTTTGCGCGGGAATCTTGGACATGAGCTCGCGCACAACCGGACGGACAGCGTTGCCGGTGGCCCAGACTAGCAGTCCATATGGCATCTCAACCGTCTCCTTGGTGCCGTCCGGCTTGGTGCCCTCGGCGACAACGGTGTCAGCCGTCACCTTCTTGACCATGGTCTTGGTCAGGATGGAGATTCGCTCGGCCTTCATCTGCTTTTCGGTGTAATCAATCAATTGCTTCGAGAACGACGGCAGAACGTTTGGAAGCGCCTCGATCAGAGTCACCTTGAAGTCCTTGGCAATGTCTGGCACCCACTTCTTGAGATCGTCTTCGAAGAAATCCTGCAGTTCGGCCGCAAACTCAACCCCGGTGGGCCCGCCGCCCACAACTACAGTGTGCAGCAGTCGCTTGCGGTCTTCGTCGTCCATGTTCTTGAACGAGGCCCGTTCAATACAATCCATCACCTTCTTTCTAATCTTCTGGGCGTCCGGGATCTCCTTGAGGAAGAGCGCGTGGTCCTGGACACCTTCAATGCCAAAAGTGGAGTTCATTGCACCCACCCCAATGACAAGGTAGTCAAAGGAAATGGTCTTTTCGTCCCGCTTGTCGCCTTCGTTCATGTTGACGGCGTCGCGGATCACCACTTTTCGGTTCTCGTAGTCAATGGATTGCGCGGACGCCTCGTAATAGGTGACGTCGGTTTGCTTGTTTCGGATGATTCCCCGAATTGGTTCCATAATCGATCGATGTTCCACAGTGCCGGTGGTGCACGATGGCAGCAATGGGGTGAACAGGAAGAAGTTTCGAGGAGACACCACAACCACGTTGTAATTGGACGTATCAATCTTCTTCAACAGCGACACACTGCCCCACCCGCTTCCGAGAATCACCAGCGTCTTTTTGTTCGGGTCTGGCGGGGCCAGATTGGCCTTTGGATGGCTAATGTCGTAAATTGAGTAGCCAACGTACCCGATAGTACCCAACACCGACATGTATGTGACTCTCCACACTGTCTTCCAGAATCCAAATCTCTTTTTCCTCTGCTTTTGTTCCGGCTCCCATTCTTCGTGCGGAGGGTCGGAACTGCCGCTTGGACTCTTGTCCTTGAGTGGGGCGTTGAATCGAGCTGCTGATACTGTCAGTGGACGTCTGGTAACAGCTAATAGTGGTCTAGGCTGCTGCATTAGGTTGGTCCTGCGCAGCGCAGCAGTCCGAGGGACCCTGCAAATTGCTCTATTGAACATTGCTTAGGAGTTATAGATCAGTTAAAATAGAAACCACAAGCACAAATGGCAATCGTGATATGCGAGTCCAAAACTGTGCGTCGTCGTTGTTAGGCAACAAAAAAAAAAAAAAAAAAAAAAAAAAAAAAGGTGGTGGTGGTCCACTTTATATAGGCAGAAAAACAAAGCCAGCAGGGAAAATGTGTCAGGCCCTCTCCTAAATCTCGATCCCACTGGATTTGCATTTGTGTCTCTCCGTCATTAGTTGCGGCGCGCCTGATGAGCCGCTCGCAATCCCGTATTAACGAGAACATCGCGATCGGGAAAAAAAAAATGACTGCAATTTTGCAGCAAAGGCGTAATTGTGAGGACACGAGTTTTGAACGTCTTTTTTTTTTTTTTTTTTGGCGTATATCATTCAATTTGCTGGCATTCGCTCTATGCTAGGAATGCTTAGAGAGAGCCGGAAAAATACAATTGTGGTATTGTTCCGGATACTGATAACTCAACTTGATTGGCTGGCTGCATACCCCTCTCATTACCTTTTATGCCACGGACTACTCGGTCCCGGAAGTATGTGTGAGACTCTGGTATACAGCAAAAGAAAACAGGGAAAAAAAAAAAAAAAAATTAAAAATTAAAATAAGTTCCCAAGTTGCTTCTCAGAGATAAACCTCGTGGAGATTTTAGTGTGCGCATTGCGGCTGTTACCGTTTCGAGCTGTTGATCTGTTGTGTTAGTTATCGTTGGTTGTTTTGCTCGCACAAACGGGCCGTTTGACCGACGCGCCATGGAAAGGAACCAGAAGCTAACGCAACATCTAACGTCTATGCTATACATGCTTTCCGCAATTTGTCCGTAGCTATCGAACGTTTTCTATCTGCACTACCGCAGTGTTGGATTTTTTGTCACCCAATCTGCGCCGCACAACCCGCTCCGGACTCCGGCAGCGAGATCGATATTATAGTATGAAAGCCGCATTCCCCGGATAAAAAACCTGTCGGTTGCTCGGAGCTAAAGCTCTGACAGACTAGTCCGCCCATAGGGTGTGGGTGGTACGTGAGCCCCATATAGTCTCCGGTGCCTTTTAGCGAAAAAAAAAAAAACGGTAGCTCTGGGAGACCAATTAGACCAGTGCTTTTGCTTCTTTTCTAGAAAAGAAGGCTGCCGGCAGGCCAATGGCTAGGACCCATGTGTCTTCTTCTTGGATAAAAAGTAGCTCTGGGAGACCAATTAGACCAGTGCTTTTGCTTCTTTTCTAGAAAAGAAGGCTGCCGGCAGGCCAATGGCTAGGTCCCATGTGTCTTCTTCTTGGATAAAAAGTAGCACTGTTAGGGCAATTAGACCAGTGCTTTTGCTTCTTTTCTAGAAAAGAAGGCTGCCGGCAGGCCAATGGCTAGGACCCATGTGTCTTCTTGGATACTAGCTCTGTTGGGGCAATTGGATCAGTGGGTTCACTTGGGCCACCCGTAGGGCAATCGACTTGTTTTAGAATTGACTGGGACTCGAGTGCCTTTGAGTTTGTCTGGAATATTCAGCTTTTTCCGAGCCCGATATTCTTAGCATTGTTTAGTTTAATTCATACGTTTGCATGTGTGTAGTCTATGTCAGCCCCGATACAGTAATCTGCATGACCGGAGCCTTTGGCTATGCATATGTATGCATGTGCACATCTGTTGATTGTGCATACATTTCATTAGAATTTTTTTATTTCATGCATATGCATAGCTACTTCACTTATAACTACATATGGTTTTTAGTTTACGGCGTATGCATATATGTAATACCATCGCGAACATAGTATATAGCTGGCTATACATATGCATACCAATTACTACGTATGCATGTGCATAGCATCTCATTCGGTGTCAAATAAATAATAAAAACAGGATTGCCCTGTAAAACTGGATAGCTACATATGTGTGCCGTGCAACCTTGCTATGCACAGATTGGATGGGCATCGGCGAAAACGGTTATGCAAACACAGATTATATTGGAGTGATGAGGCAGGCCATGCATCGGTACGGTATATATATATAAAAGCCCTGGTTGTGTGAACGCTCGCGCCGCGAAAACGTCCCAACTAAAATTAATTATAAAAATAAAAAAAATATAAAAATTTAGCTAATTTAGCAAGCGTGACTACCGTATCCCAAAAACTAAAAAACTAAAATTTATATATATATATGTACTGTGCATCACCACATTTTTGATTTTGAATTCAGGGGTGCCTACCCCGAGGGCACACCAATGGTCCCACAGTTTATGCGCGTGCTTTACGTGGTTACTCTCAACCATCCTCATCACGCGAAGACGACACTTTTTCCATAGCTGTGTATACAACATCGACGTCGCGTCCTATTAGCACCATTTAAACCCCTGCACAATGTCCGGAGCAGTATCCAAAGGCGACCTAGCGATGCAAACGGAAATGAGAGACCTTTGCACCAAGTATTTTCTTGACATGCTCAGTGGTCTTGATGTTCTACGCGACTATCCCTCTCTGGAAAGGTTTCTGTGGACAATCACAAGCATGGAAGAGGAAGAGTATGAGATGGAAAGAGCGTTGGATAATTCTAACCAGATGGCCAGAAGGCTGTCAAAGGAGGTCAGGGACATGGCCTGGGATGAGTGGCTACCTGAGATGAATGTTTCCAAGTCCGCTTACCACAAAATTTACAACTTAATTAAATATCACCCGGTGTTTGAATCCACTGATTCGGCGCCGCAGCTTCCAGCTTCCGACCAATTGACAATCACTCTTCGTTATATGTCCGGGGTGACTTGGCAGCAGTTGTCAAAAGATTGTGAGCTGTCTCTTGGCACTGTTAGCAGATGCTGTAGACGAGCGATCACGGCCATACATTCGCATCGAGACGAATATATCAGATGGCCGGACGAACAGGAGAGGATGGTACTTGAAAGCAAAAGCCGCGTCCCTGGGTGTATTGGATATGTTGATGGATTCGATATCTCCTTGGAACACCAGCCATCATACAACACCTCTGCTTACCGCAATCGCAAAAAGAAAATGTCTATACGAGCACAAGCGGTGGTGGACATTGATGGGAAATTCAGGTATTTTATGACGGGGACCCCTGGTTCAACACACCATTCTACTGCATTTAAACGGACCCGAATCTTTCTATCTCCTGACCAATATTTCTCTGAAGGTGAAGTGATTGTCGGTAGCAAGGTGTATCCAAACAATTCGTTCCTTATTACTCCGTATAGGCAAAGGAGTGACCGCCAATTGACTACCGGTGAAACCTATTTTAATAACATTGTTTGCGATGAAAGCGCTACCATTGAGCATGCCTTCAGCGTCTTAAAAACTCGATTTCCAATGGTCGATACCAGCAGCCATAAATTGACTGGCAATGGAAAAAATCGGTTCAACAACCAGCTTATGACTCTTAATCGAGAAATTGTTACAGCGGTGATATTGCACAACATTATAGTAGAAAGTGACCGTTCACATGATGCCAATTCGTCCCGGCGGGATGTCTTCATGGAGGTACCTCCATATCTGAGGCATGATGAGGCGTCAAGTATTAGGAATTGTTGCAATGAAAAAAGGAGGGACGTTATCGCTGAGGCTATGAACAGGCGTATATCTCGAGATCATCTCTATGCTCATTACGCTGATTGAAGTATTTCTCTAGGTTGTGTATTTGAATAACCCCCCCTCTTTTTTTTTTTTTTTTTTTTTTTT
>JAJLUR010000056.1:33353-63633 GCA_030674225.1 Blastobotrys terrestris | reverse complement strand
CTCTCTCTCTCTCTCTCTCCAGTGCTGGAGTGGTCGTCCAGCAATAAGGCTCGTGTGGCCTCCGGCGGCTTCTTTTTTTCTCCGAAAAAGAAGCAAAAAAAGGTAGCTCTGCGAGGCTCGACGAGTGCTTTTGCTTCTTTTCTAGAAAAGAAGGCCGCCCGCAGGGCAATGCTCGAGTAGATTTAGCCTCCGGCGGCTTCTTTTTTTCTCCGAAAAAGAAGCAAAAAAAGGTAGCTCTGCGAGGCTCCACCGGTGCTTTTGCTTCTTTTCTAGAAAAGAAGGCCGCCCGCAGGGCAATGCTCGAGTAGATTTAGCCTCCGGCGGCTTCTTTTTTTCTCCGAAAAAGAAGCAAAAAAGGTAGCTCTGCGAGGCTCCACCGGTGCTTTTGCTTCTTTTCTAGAAAAGAAGGCCGCCCGCAGGGCAATGCTCGAGTAGATTTAGCCTCCGGCGGCTTCTTTTTTTCTCCGAAAAAGAAGCAAAAAAAGGTAGCTCTGCGAGGCTCCACCGGTGCTTTAGAATAAGAAGCAAGTCCGCAGGGCAATATTAGAGCGGATCACGTGGTGCTATGAAAATGTGGGATGTTGATATACTGCTCCGCAATCTTTCCATTTAGACTACACTATACGTATGTATCTCAAGTATAGCTAGGGTGAAAAAAGGTAGCTCTGCGAGGCAGATGAGTGCTTTTGCTTCTTTTCTAGAAAAGAAGGCCGCCGGCAGGGCAATGCTTCCTAAAGTGTTGCCCCAGGTCACGTGGGTGCAGTGAAAAGAGGGCCGCCTAATGTGCCTCCGGCGGCTTCTTTTTTCTCCGAAAAGAAGCAAAAAAGGTAGCTCTGCGAGGCTGCGAGGTCGTCCAGTGCTTTTGCCCGACACAAGTGGTTCTGGGGTTCTTTTTTCCAGTCGAGTACAGACTAGCAGGAGAGAGAGATAGAGAGCGGAGGAGATAATACATTAATAAAAAATAAAAACACACAGATCTAGGATTGGGCCACAGTTTCGTGCTGCTGCCTTTGCCTCAGCGCCTTGTTCTTGTCAAAAGTGAAGGCAGGATAGGACGTCTGGATCTGGCGACGCATGAGGTGCCATTCCTGCAGTCGCTGCTTCTTGAGCGCCGGGACAGACTCTGCCTGGCCCTTGGGGATGAACTCGACCTTCTCAATCTTGAAGCTGGCACCGTCGTGGCGTGTGAGCCAGCTTCGCGAGTTGTAGCCGTTGCGGAATGAGCCGCGATACTTGGCCAGCCGGGGAAGGATCAGAATTGTGGCTACGCAATCGCCATCTTTCGAGTGGTCGTTAGTGGAGGAGTCGTCTGGGGTCGCCCGCTTCTTGTTTCCGGTCTTCTTTTTGGACCCAGACGTGTTGCCATTGGCTCCGACACGATCTGGCTCCGGAGACACAGACGACGCCTGCTGGTGCTGCGGCTGTGAGTCTGTTAGATATCCGCAATGATGTAACGCGGCCACCACGTCGCTGTCGTCCGTGTACACCTCGGTGCCCCACAGACGACGCTTCAGGACGGCTGGGTTAGTGTGAGAGTCTAAAAACCGACGGGCAATGCGCACCTGGAGCACACAATTGTCATTCCCATCCATCCGGGGAAGCAGAACGTGGTCGTTGATCTGCGGCACATACACCACGCTTCCGAGCTGTCGCCGAGGAAACTTCTTGGCCGCCTCCAGGACGTCGGATGAGTTGACTACTACCTCAGCCCTCCCGGTCTTTGGAACGGGCGAGGACGAATGGGACTGCGTATTACGATGATGGCTGTGGGTGTGCGAGTGCGAGTGATGGCCGTGGGAGTGCGAGTGGTGGTGGTTATGGTTGTGATGGTGGTGGTGCGTGTGCGAGTGGTGATGGGGCTTTTTGGCCGAGCGATCTTCAGCTGTTGCTGGGTCGTTGTTAACCTTCTTGAGCCGGGCAACCGCCTCTTCAGCCCGCAGCGGCGGGGACGACGTGATATTTTGTCTCCGTCGATCCATGGACGGATCAAACTGGGTCATGGGTGGTAACGAGAACGTGGGCTGGTTTCCAGAGCCGCTCATGAACGCCGACTGGCGACCATCATCCGCCCCGTTGCCGGCTTTTGCTTCGTATAGTGGAGGCCCCGGGCGCGGTAGCCCGGATGAGCTGATGGGTGGCAGATTTACTGAGGACGCTGTAGGGGGATCCGAGGCTCCTAACATGGAGGAGATGGACATGGCACTGGATTTGTCTAAAGGAGTCACAGTCAGTATTAGATGCACAAACAAACAAACAAAAAAAGGGTAGCGTGCTTCATCGCGGTTATAAAGGACCCGCGGTGGAGAAGTGGCACGCAACAAAAAATGGACTTACCTGCTGGCTTTTGGGTAGTACTCTTTTCTTCTTCTCTCGGGCCTTCTGCCATCGAGTACATTTTACGTGTCGTGATAGACCTTGTTTCGCAAAAAAAACCGTCTTGGAGAGAAAAAAAAAAAAAAAAAAAAAGAACCCAGTAGTATTAGTAGTAGTGTGTGGTATTATAACTCGAGGGAGGAGAAAGGACGTGTGAGCTTGTTGCCAATTTTTCGGGGCGACCAATGTCGGCACGCCGTCGGCGACCCGTTTTTTTTTATTATTGTTGTTTGTTGTTGTTGTTGTTAGTTGGTGGTGGTGGTGGTGGTGGTGGTGGTGGAGTTGGGTACCGGTGGTACTATGTATATTCAATGCGGAGATACAACTCCGCTGCTGGCTCATCTTCGCTTGAGGTACTTTCGACGGTTCTCAATCACCCTTCTGTCGTACTTCTTCGTGATCAGGTTGCGGGTCGACGGCGACTGCAGCATCGGATCTTGGTCGAACAGTCTGCGGTCAGATTTGGTCCATTGAGACGAATGCGGCTTGACCCTGAAGTTACGATGCAGGATGTGATGGAGGTGGTCAAGTCGCTGGGCGCGTTGTTCGTCCTCCCCCTTGATGAAGGAGATTGTATCAATCGCCTCCTGCAGATTGGCTGCCCCGTACTTGTGTTGTAGTTCTTTGAGACTAGCCGGTCGTCGCGGCTGCTTCGTATTCCTGTTATCCGCTGCTTGTTGTGGAGGAGGAGGTCCTTTCTTCACTTTGGGCTGTATATTGACATCAGCTTCGTTGTTCTCGTCATCATCATCATCATCATCATCATCATCATCGTCGTCGATTAAAATCACCTCTTTGGGCACAGCAGATTGCGATAGCCGGGGTGGTTGTCTTGCAGGAGGGGGCTCTTCGATGACTTCTATGTCGGAGGAGTCGATCGGGGCGGTGGTAGCGGCCACAGCCTCGCTTGCAATAAATAGGCTTTCTGAACTGGGGATCTGGATCTCTTGCACTGCGGGAGGTTCGACTGGACGCGATTCGGAGGGAACAGCAGACTGAATTGGCACCTGAGTGACAAGATCGGTGGCCAACGGAATTAAAGTGGCGAAGTCGACCCAAATGGAGTCCGTTTCCGCCCCGTCCTCGTCCTCCTCTTCTTCTCCAGAACTGGAGCCAAATTCATCTGCATCGCCTTCAGATACGGGCTGGGAACCGTTGAACAAAGAATCCGATTCGTCCAGCTGCGAGCTATGCAATTGAACTTCTTCTGAACCTGCTACAGGAACGACCTCTTCCTCTTCCGCTGCACCTTCCGGCTCCCTATCAGGCTCAACGGGCAGAGAACCAATGGCAATAGGTTCCCAGGCAACCACGGGACGTGCAGTGAACTCTCCAATCGAAGACTCGCCGGTAATGGCAGCCAGCGCAGACTCAATTGCCGGAGTCACCTCCACGTTATCGTGACTACAAACAATCTTGTCGTTGCGTCTGATCCAGAAATAACTAACTCGCTCCCGCACCAGGTAATGATCGCTCTTCCCCGGCGAGCGATACAGCGGGCGTCCGCCCATATCACTGGTTCGAATCATAACATACATAATCACACCAGCACCAGCGTCTATCGCAAATCGGCTCGGTACGTTAGTCAGAACGACGTAATGGTCCCGCGATTTAGACGCCATGTAGGACTCTGGGATCTGACGCCCATTCTCCAACAGAGTCACGCTGTTCAACGTAACAATCAGAGTCACAGTCTCGCCGTTCCGCGAGCTCACGGCTGCAACGGTTCCCGATAGCGTCTCCACCAAAACAGACGCGCTGAGCGTGGCGTTTACAGGACCAGCAGCGTTGCGACCGGCAGACTCTGTTAATAAATAAGGAATTGGACTGAGCAATTCGCCCTTTTGAAGGCTGTCATCAATCCACTTGACATCGTGCTGTACGAAAGTTCTAAGGCAGGACAAAACAGTTAGAATCCATACACGACCACACTAGCCTAATTCATGACGTTACAACGACACCTCCAACTTACCTTAACTTTGGATCAAACTCCACGCAAAGGTTGAAGCCCTTATTAATTGAGCTCTGGGGAATTGGGTCGTTTGCAATCGCCCCTCCGTGGTTCTACGCGTGACAATTAGCTTTGTCCGACAGTGGATCCCTCCTCCAAACCTACCTCAATCTTCGCCAGAACACCGCCGCGGTTGGCCATCCTGCGGTTCACATAGAACTTGTACGGTCTGCCTATTCGATTCTCAAATACCATTGCACGGCAGTTAGTCGGGCTTTTAGTGAAAGAGATATATATACTGGGGGGATTTTTTTTTTCGGTGTGTTGCCCCCGAGCCCGGCCCATTGACAAAACCAATTGATGATGCTGCTGCGAAACTCCCTTCTTTTTTTTTTTTTTTGGCCCACATACTCAACGCACCCACACTCAGTGCAGTCTCAGCCTCGTTCACAAGATGAGCTCAATTAACATCTTAGGGCTCTTTCTCCTGTTAGTTGTCGTCGCCTTGGGGTTATTCTGGCGTCTGCTGATGATTCTCCCCGGTAAGCGTAAGCATGATGATCCGCGGACGTCCACTGTTCCTCCGCATCTGATGGTCCTATTGGGCTCCGGGGGCCATACTGGTGAGATGCTGCGTCTTCTGAAGGATCTGGACCTATCTAAGTACGACACCCGCACCTGGGTGTATAACCCAGAGGACGAGCTGTCTGTCAAGAAGGCTTTGGAGTTTGATGCACAGAAAACGTCGAGCGGGCATTGTGTCGCCAAACCAATGATTCGGGCGCGTAAGGTTGGAGAAGGATGGTGTTCCACGGTGTTTTCCTCTCTCGAAAGCCTCAAAAGCTGCTTCTCCATTGTGTCATCATCTCCGCCCGATGTTCTCGTGTGCAATGGTCCGGGCACAAGTGTGGTGCTCTGTGGGGCCGTATTCATTCTCAAATATTTTGGTCTCAACCGTACTAGAATCATCTATATTGAGTCGCTAGCGAGAGTCAACAATCTTTCGCTCTCTGGGAAACTGTTACTCCCTATCTCCGATCGGTTTCTAGTCCAATGGCCTTCGGTGGCCGGAAAATACCGACGGGCTGAATACTACAACTTGTTGGTATGACTACGGGCTGAATACTGGTATGACTACGGATTGTGGTCTCTACATCGCTTCCTGTGACGAGTGTGCCTCCGGCGGCTTCTTTTTTTATCCAAAAAAAGCAAAAAAAAACTAAAATAAAAAGGTAGCTCTGCGGGGCCCGTAAGTGTTGTTGCTTCTTTTCTAGGAAAGAAGACCTTCCGCAGGGCATTTTTGGTTCGCATATCATACGCTCTGAAAAGTCTTAAGGTGATTTTAATTTCAATATGCTATACATCTCATAGATCGGAAGCAGAAATAAATTTAATTTTAAAAAAAAGGTCGACAAGGCGAATAAAAATAGAAAATACTGGATCCCATTTTAAAAGGGCCCTCGTCCCCATTTTTTTCTTCCATCTCCCTATTGCATCCTTATGAAGCCAAACACAGCTGAGTTTCTCAGAAAAGTTTCAAATAGAGTTGATGACGAAGAGTGCTCCGATTCCAGTGGAAACACGGACTGTTACTCCAGAAATGATTTCGGCAGCTCCGCCACAAGTCCGACTACGAACGGAACCGTAGAGTCTGAGATGAGTGGTTACTCCAGCGACGACGAGCATAACAGCAGAGACGGTTCAATATGCTCCAATTCCGACGGCTTCATGGAGCGTATACCTTTACTTCCCGTATTCACGGGCCTCTCAAATGGCAGCAGTTCATCTGCTAAGTCTGATTACTACCCTGAACGCTACAGTACTAGTTCCGAATCGTCGTTTGAATCCGACCGCTCTATTGGTTGTGTTTCGTGGGTCTTTCGAGGAAGTTGCCGTCGAGGTGTGCACCTCACTGCTGGAAGCTATCGTTGCAGTATATACAGCGGCCTATCGAGCAGTCAACCATCGGACCTTGATGGCAGCATGACAAATGCTACATTTAGCCATCCATTGAACGTGACAATTCCGGAATCCCGCGTATTCTCCACCCAGGGAGTACCAGTCGGCGAACAGTTTATCCCTGAATCGGGGCGTGGACAGGATATTGGAAACAGCAATTGCCAGTATGCCTGGGACACTTCTTCTAACGAAGAAGATTCGGGTTCTGTAATCCAAAATGGAAGTGAGACCTGCATCAATGATAGCGATTATGACGGCGAAAGCGACACGTATGTGGCAGACCTTAGCGTGTTTGGTCTGGAGAGTGGAAGGAGTGATGACGAATTTATCTACTCAGAGCCTGAAGAAGACACTCTATTAATTTCCCTACCAACTACCTCAGGCTGCTCGATTCCTGAGGCTGTCGACGTTTGGAAACCGTAACGCTAACAGCTAGCACACTACTATACAGACGGGCACATATACAACTGTGAGTCAGGGCGGGAAGCAGAATACAAAAGGTTCTATATACGCCTATATATTTACGAATTTTTCCGCAATCCTGAGTGCAAATTAGGCTAGATGACGGTGAACAACAGACTAACTCTCACGCTGCAGACACCTGCACGCCGATCCTCAAATTGTCACTTATGACCCCATCCAAACGTTGGAATATCTTCACTAAATTTCAGATTAGTTATTGGTAATTATAATAGTATCAAATTAAGGAGAGCTGCCTTCAGCCGTGCTGTTTTCGAAAATGATCTGCATCACCTGATCCTGTGCGGCTCATGCATATAAAGGGACCATAATAGAGCGGAGCGGGAAAGGCCCGCCTATCGGACCTGGCAGAGTTGTGTGCTCTTCTTATCTCTCACCACACCATTTGGGTAAATAACCATAAAGCATGCATCATCTAAGCATAGACGGGTTAGGCAATATTAGAGATGGCGACCATCGGGCCATCACTCTCAGGGGCATCAACTTTGATGGTTGTAGTAAACTGCCTCGAGTTCCAGCAATGACTACCTTTGAACCGTTGACTGAAGAGTACTGGGACGGTGATAATGTGTCATTTGTTGGAAGACCGTTCAAGCTAGAGGACGCCCCTCAACACTTGGAGAGAATCAAGTCTTGGGGATACAACGTGATTCGATATGTTTATACGTGGGAGGCCTTGGAACACAAGGGCCCAGGGATCTATGACGATGAGTTTATTGAGTACACCATAAAAGTGTTGGAACTGCTTCGCAAGTACGATTTTTACGTCATTCTCGATCCTCATCAGGATCTATGGGGAAGACACAGTGGGGGATCCGGAGCACCTATGTGGACATATTACGCCTGCGGATTTAATCCTAGAGGGTTCCTGGATACTGAGGCTGCATTGGTTCAAAACGAATGGCCTGAAGGACCAGAAAAGTTCCCCAAAATGTACTGGGCTAGCAATTACGCCAAGTTAGTGTGTGGTACTTTGTTTACAATGTTCTTTGCCGGAAAGGAGTTTACTCCAAAGGCACAATTGAACGGAGTGAACATCCAAGATTATCTGCAGGACCACATGATGGGTGCCATGGTCCACTTTTACCAGCGGATTAAGAAAGAGACCACATTATTTGATGACTGTATCCTTGGTGTTGAGACAATGAACGAGCCTAATTCAGGTTGGATTGGACACGTAGACATCACCAAAGTGGCTGAAGAACAACAACCGAAGATCGGTCATATCCCTAGTGTACTTCAGTGCATGATCTTGGGTGTTGGTAAGAAAGCTAAAGTTGACAACTACTATTTTGGAAAATTTGGTCCCAAAAAAGATGGAGTCCATGAAGTGGATCCAAAAGGTGTCTCGGCTTGGATTGATAAGGACTTGGGAGCCAAAATGGATGCTAAGTACGGTTGGGATCGAGGAGAAGATTGGAAGTTAGGAGAATGTATATTTGCTCAACATGGGGTTTGGGACGTTGAAACAGAAGAAGCCTTAAAGCCAGGATACTTTTGTAAATGTCCAGAGAGTGGTAAGGATGTGGATGAGCCGTACTTTGTTAACAATCATTTCCTGAGATATTGGAAAAGGTTCTACGTTAGAATGAGACAGGAACTGCACAAGACCACGTTTCTGTTCTGTCAGCCGCCTGTTCTGGCTATTCCTCCCGAATTAAAAGATACCGAATACATTGATGACCGAGTGATCTACTGTCCTCACTTCTACGACGGTTTGACGCTGATGTTGAAGAAATGGAACAGATATTGGAATTTGGATTGTCTTGGCGTATTGAGGGGTAGATATTTGTCTCCTGTTTTTGGTATCAAGATTGGCGAACAAAATGTGAGGAATTGTATCAGAGACCAAATCTGTGAAATGAAGAAGGAAGGTCAGGAAAAGATGGGTGAGAATATCCCATGTTTTATGACGGAAACTGGAATGCCGTTTGATATGGATGAGAGAGATCCGTACTATAAAACGGGGGATTATACTTCACAAATCAGAGCTCTTGACGCTATTAGCTACGGTCTGGAAGGTGCCAGAATTCATCATGCATATTGGGCTTATGCTTGTATTAACACCCATGACCAAGGTGATGGCTGGAACGGGGAAGATTTCAGTTTTTGGTCAAATGATAGGAAATTGCACAGTGACACAGGAAGTGATGACGGTGGGATAAATGGAAATTCTCGTGCGTCTGAAGCTTACAACAGACCTTTCCCTGTTGCAGTAGTTGGTGATGTCAGCTCATACACTTTTGATCTCAGTAAGGTCGCATTTAGCATGTCAATCGAAGGCGAGAAGAACGTGGAAGACGAAAAACTGGCAACTTTGGTGTATGTTCCTGATAACCATTATCCAAACGACGATTTTTATGTCCATGTCACGTCCGGGGATTACGAATTTGATAAGATAACCCGTATTCTTTCTTGGTATCATGACCCTGGTCCTCAAAGTCTGGAAATTACTACTGTGGAGCCTGCAATCAATGGCTGCAATTGCACTATCATGTGAGTGACTTTCATGAAATGGGAAAATACATGATATCTGATAGTTAAATTAATATATATACTTAAATATGCTTCTTCGTTTTGAACTAAAATTCCAGTCCATCCTCTCTTTCCCTCTTTTTATTATGCAATTCGGCATTCATGAGTGTGTTGACGAATTCTTGATAATACTCCACATAGGGTTTTAGCCAAGTTTTTTCGTAATTTTTCACCTTATCTACTCCATTATAATCCTCGACCTGTTTGATCAGTAGATTGACCGTCGGGGCCATCAATGGATTAAATTCATCAGCCTTTTGGTAGTCAATTGGAACACAAACTCGACCTGTGGATGGATGAATACAGAATGGGGATTTGAGCAAGTGAATCAGTCCATTTGAAACATTAATATCCAACCTTGGGTACATATATTCCAAAATTATATCTTGTTTCAATTCTTTGACATTTTTTATCCTTGCGGTGGAAAGAGAATCTAATTCTTTCCATTTCTTGCTACTGCTCATGTCAGGGGACTTATCAAACTCAGCTTTTAGCTGGTTTTGGGCTTGCTGATCGTGGATCGAATTCAAAAGCTTCTTGGTACCTTCCTCTCCCCTCCACGGATCTTGCTGTTCTAGTATCACTTGAACAAAGTGCCTATTTAACAGGTCGAAGGATCTTGAAATATGCGGATGCCATGGCCGATAAGCGTTAATATTTCGATCTTTGGTTTTGACCATAATATTCAGGTAACCTGCAACTGCTCTACGCTGGGGTTCAGTTAAATCCCGTGCTCTCTTGTCACAAACCCAAGCGTGTGCACCACGACGACCGGAATAAACCCATAAGATATGTTCAAACCCGAAATCGTCCCTAAGAGATGTAGTAAGAATCTTCATTGCCAAGGTGATGAATTGCCAGCATTTCTCACAGATTTGTTTGTCACTGCAGCAGGTTCTAACTTCATCATAATCAGTCAAATCAATATCAAACACTAATTCTTTGGAAACTGGCTTGAAAAGACTCTTTTTGATCAGCTTCCGGTCCTTAGGCTTGGCCGTGAAAAGTGGGCCGATTTCAAACCGTTGTGGGTTCTTTTCCAGTACAAATTTTTTAAACTCATCACTGCTTTCAAAGGATTGGTATCTCAAATAGAAAGTGTCGTTAGAATCGCGTTCTTTTTCGAGTGTGAATGCGATTTCTCGATGGGAAAAATCTCTAGGAGATGGAGAGTGATTTACCCATTGGTAGAACTGACGGAATGGGAAAAACATGTTATAATATTGTAATCGAGAATCTTCGTCCACTTTGTGATCAACAGGGAAGCCATCATCGATAATTTTTCTTTCTGGCTCTGGCATTTTTTTTTTTTTCTTTTTAAGTAGTTAAATTTATGACTGACGACGCGTTGGAAATGAGAAGTTGGAAATCACGACGACGCGTAAATGAGCACCGTGGAGTTATATGGTAGTGGACCAGGTAGTTGATCATGCGTAGTTTTGTGAAATAACCAGTTCGAACAACGCTAATATGGGATAAGATATTAGGAATACTAAGGTCGTTCTAGAAGTTCAGATATTGGCTATCAATTTGTCCTCATAGTATGTGTAGTGAGATATAATCCAAGGAAGTTAAGCATCTACTTCTGGGTTTTCGCCTACTCAACTCCGCAGGTCCATATAGCTAGGGTGGCTATTTTTTTTCCGGAACCAATTAGAGCAAGAAATTAGGTGCTCTCGAAGTTCCAGTGTTTAGTTCCGGTACTTGAGCTCTGCAAAGCTGTTTTTAACCGCGTATTTCCTGTAAAGAAGTTGGAAGATCATAGCATTTATCTAACGGGGTAGTAGGGAATAAAGTAGTACCCGGTACAATGAAATAGAATGAAAGTAACAGATATAGTCAATTGATGCGTTTTTCGGTAAAATTTTTTATTCAGATATAGGTAGAGTATCCGCGTTACACCGGAGAGAGAGATCGCAGTCCTCCGCCTCCTTCGAATGCAACCCTCATACGCAGCACAACACACACCTAATAACATTTCCATCGCGTCTTCAAATGTCAAGCAATATATACAATACAAATTATATCAATCCGGTGTAATCGAAACTGTTGCAGGTTCGATAAGATAAGCGTTACCATGACAACAGAAGCCAACACAATCGTCAAAGCGTTGTGGGCATAGCAAAACTCCCAACCAAAACCAAACACAAAAAAGAGGCGTCAGCTAGACGGATCAACTCGCCACCAGCACGAGTAAATACACACACATACACATACTCCACAACAGCAAATACAATGGATATTATATTAGGCATAACCACTAAGGACAGCGTTGTTCTGGCTACATCTAAGGCGGCAGTTCGAGGAATTTCGGTCTTGAAGGCTACCGATGATAAGACTCTGGACTTGAACGATCATTCGTTATTAGCATTTACGGGAGAAGCCGGTGATACTGTTCATTTTGCAGAATTTCTCAAAGCCAACATTAAGTTATACGGTATTAGACATGGAATTGATATGTCTGGTAATGCAGTTGCTTCGTTTGCACGCAACGAATTGGCCGGTGCTTTAAGAAGTAGAAAGCCATTCCAGGTCAACTTGTTAATTGGAAGTTATGACCAAAAAACTAACACACCAACCCTTAACTGGATCGATTATCTGGCAGCAAACACCCAATTACCCTACGGAGCCCACGGTTACGCCGCTTTCTACGTCTCATCGTTATTAGACCGTCATTACAAGCCCGGAATGTCAGAAGAAGATGCGTTGGAGTTAGTGGCGAAATGTGTTGCAGAATTAAGAACCAGAATGCCTATTGAGTTTAAGGGCATTCAAATCAAGATTGTTGACAAAAATGGTATTCGTCAAGGTGAGGATATGTAATTTTATAGAAAACTCATCTCTATCAAGTGCTCCTTTTTTTTTTTTTTTTTTTTTTGTTTCCTCGTACTTCTGCGTATTCTTTTTTTTTTTCTTTTTTCTTTTTTTCTTTTTTCTTTTTTTCTTTTTTCGCTCTTCTTTTCCAATTGTTCATTTACTGCTTCTATTCGATAATTTAGTTAGAACATTTGACTTACTTCGTACAGTCACTTAAACCCTTCTTATTCCGGGTCCCCACTCCAGTTTAAACGGGGTTCGAAGCCAGGTGGGAGTAGGAAAAATAGATTTCTCCATCACAAAAACACTGAACTTCTCAACAGATTTAATACGAGATAGAAATGGACGCATTAGAAGAGCTGGAAGTGCTCTCTCTGACGTCCAAGTTAACCAGTGAAATCCAAAATTATACTGGGATCAATGATAAGACACTGGCAGAGTTTGTGTTGGACCTACACGAAAAATCAATAACCGACGGTGAAAAATCCAAATCACAACTAGACGCATTCAAGAAAAGTCTGGATGAAGTGGGGGCTGATTTCCCAGAATCATTTATTGAAACAATTGATCGATTGATTTGGAACATGCATCCGAAGCACAGAAAGAAGCAACAATCGACAACAATTGAAAAGACGGAACCAGATCAGAATAAACCCGAGAAGGAGCCAGCCACAATACGGGCAAATGAAAAGCTTTTCACTGGACTAGCATTACCAGATGATCCAGAAAGGGTCGCAAATATGAGACGTGAGAGGAGTAAAAGTCCTCCTCCGTGGAAAAAGCCAAAACCCAAATATCGTGAACGATCTCCTCCGAGGGAACAACTCTTGGATGAACCCAGAATTGGTGAAATCTATGATGCTCGAATCCGTAACATACAGTCTTATGGAGCATTTGCTACACTGCAAGGGTTTAAAAGAAACGTTGATGGTAAGTTTCAGGATGGCGATAAACCTTTGATTAATGACACTAACCACTGGCTAGGATTAATTCACATTTCGAATATTATGGATGGCCATGTCGATAGAGTGGACGATGTGCTAGAGCGTGGTCAGCCAGTTAAGGTAAAAGTTATGGATATAGTGGGAACTAGAATTAGTTTGAATATGAAGCTGGTGGACCAAGAAACAGGTGAAGAAATCGATGCTGATCGGGACCGAGGAAGACAGTTTGCAACTGGCGCAAACAGCATAGGGAATGAACCCACCGCTAAAAAGAATGGTAAAAAGCAGAAGCGACGACTAACATCGCCTGAACGATGGGAGATACGACAATTGATTGCGTCAGGTGCAATCTCGTCTAAAGAGTATCCGGAACTTATGGATCCTGATAACACGACAGAAATTGAAGAGGAAGTTGATGAATTGGAAGAGGAAGTGGATATAGAAGTTAAGGAAGAAGAGCCTCCCTTCTTGGCTGGCCAGACGAAGCAAAGTCTCGAATTATCGCCTATTAGAGTTGTTAAGGCCCCAGACGGTTCCATGAACAGGGCCGCACTCAATGGAGCGTCATTGGCCAAGGACCGTAAGGAAGCTCGCCGAGAAGAACAAAAAGCCAAAGAGCAAAACGAGCGGGAGCACAATAAGGCTGTGTCTTCAGATCCAATGGCAGCGCGTGGACCGGTAACCGCCCCGGGTGATCTTGAAGAATGGAAAAAGGCAACTGGTGTTGGCAGTAGGAATGTGCCCTTAGGTAAGCGGACGACAATGAGTATTTCTCAACAGCGGCAGTCGTTGCCAGTTTATTCATTGAAAAACGAGCTACTGCAGGCCGTCAGGGATAATCAGATTCTCGTGATAGTAGGTGAAACCGGGTCAGGTAAAACCACCCAAATTACACAATATCTACAAGAAGATGGATACACCCGAGATGGGAAAAGAATTGGATGTACACAGCCAAGACGGGTGGCAGCCGTTAGTGTGGCACAAAGAGTGGCAGAAGAATTTGGTTGCCGGGTCGGAGAAGAAGTTGGTTACTACATTCGGTTTGAAGACGTTACCAGCCCTAGGACGGAGATCAAATATATGACAGATGGTATGCTACAAAGAGAAGCCTTGATGGACCCGGATATGACACAATATTCTGTCATCATGTTAGATGAAGCGCATGAGCGTACTATCGCTACAGATGTGTTATTCGCTCTGTTGAAGAAAGCAGCTAAAAGACGGCCTGATTTGAAATTGATCATTACAAGTGCGACATTAGATGCAGAAAAGTTTTCAGAATATTTCCTGGAATGCCCAATCTTATTTATACCCGGGAAAACTTTCCCAGTCGATGTTTTGTATACTAAAGAGCCGGAGATGGATTATCTGGAGGCTTCTCTATTGACTGTAATGCAGATACACTTGTCTGAACCAGCTGGGGATATACTATTGTTCTTGACAGGTCAAGAGGAAATTGATGCCAGCTGTGAAGCGTTGTACAATAAAATGAAAGCACTAGGACCTGAAGTTCCTGAATTGATCATCTTACCTGTCTATTCTGCATTGCCGGGTGAAATTCAATCCAAGATTTTTGAGCCAACGCCTGAAGGAGCTAGGAAAGTGGTCATTGCAACGAACATTGCAGAAACGTCGATTACAATTGACGGGATTTATTATGTGGTAGACCCTGGGTTTGTCAAGATTAATGCATATGACCCTAAGTTAGGCATGGATTCGTTGGTAATTTCACCAATCTCACAGGCGCAGGCAAATCAAAGAGCTGGTCGAGCCGGTCGAACAGGTCCCGGGAAATGCTATCGATTATACACGGAACAGGCATTTGAAAATGAAATGTTGCCTAACACTGTTCCTGAAATTCAGCGGCAAAATTTGTCGCACACTATTTTGATGTTAAAAGCTATGGGAATTAATGATTTACTGCATTTTGATTTCATGGATCCACCACCTTCCAACACAATGTTAATGGCTTTGGAAGAATTGTACCAGCTGTCTGCGTTGGATGGTGAAGGGCTCTTGACCCGATTAGGGAGAAAGATGGCGGATTTCCCAATGCAGCCGGCAATGGCCAAAGTGCTTATATCATCAGTAGAGCAACAGTGTGCTGAAGAGGTTCTCACGATTGTGGCCATGTTATCGGTGCAATCTGTATTTTTCCGTCCCCGGGACAAGCAGGAGCAGGCAGACCGAAAAAAATCGAAATTCCACGATTCTCATGGAGACCACTTGACTTTGTTGAATGTGTACAACGCGTGGATCAAGTCGGGAAGGTCTAAAATGTGGTGTAGTGACAACTTCATTCAGGAGAGATCAATGAGGCGGGCAGCCGAAGTTCGAAAACAACTGGTACAGATCATGAGCCGTTATCGTCACAGACTCAGTTCATGTGGAGGAGAGTTAGATATTGTGAGGAAAGTGCTGTGCTCGGGTTATTTCAGAAATGCTGCCCGGAAGGACCCACAAGAGGGATACAAGACGCTCATCGAGGGCACATCGGTTTCTCTACACCCATCGTCTGCATTGTGGGGAAAGCCTGCTGAATACGTCATTTATCACACCCTCCTCCTCACCGCTAAAGAATACATGCATTGTACGACTGTGATTGATCCTAAATGGCTGGTTGAAGCAGCCCCTACCTTCTTCAAGGTGGCAGATCCAAATTCCAGCAAACGCCGCAAGAATCAGAAGATCGAGCCACTATTTAATCATCGTGCTGCTGATCCAAATGAATGGAGAGTGAGTCAGCAACGCCGACTAATGGGCAAGTCTGGGTCTACGTTTTGACAATATTTAATACCTTTTCTTAGAAAATACTATTTCAGTGCATTCCTTTTTTTTTTTTTTGCTTCTTTTGTTGGACTATAGCTCTGAAAGACTTTTTATATACTAAAAAGGATTTCAAATCTTTGCCACTGCGAGTCATTGTCTAGCATTGACAATGTCAATGAATTCTGGCTTGAGGGAGGCACCACCAACCAAGTATCCATCAACATCCTTCTTTTCGTTGAATGTCTTTGCGTTCTTGCCGTTGACGGAACCACCGTAGAGGATTCTGGTCTTGTCAGCAACGTCTTGGTCGACCTTAGCGGCGACATGCTTTCTGATAGCCTCGTGGACCTCTTGAGCGTCTTCTGGAGTGGCAGCAAGACCAGTACCGATAGCCCACACTGGTTCGTAGGCAATGACAACCTTGGCCCAGTCAGCCTTGTCGAGCTTAGCAACAACAGCATCGACCTGCTTTTGGACAACGTCGATGGTCTTGTTGGCCTTACGCTCTTCAAGGGTCTCACCAATGCAGAAGATGACGGAGAGACCGTTATCAATGGCATACTTGGTCTTAGAGGCGATGAATTCGTCAGTCTCACCAAGAACGTGTCTACGTTCAGAGTGACCGAGGATGACCCAGTTGGCACCAGCATCCTTCACTTGATTGACGGAAACTTCACCAGTGAAGGCACCGTCAGCCTTGTCGTAGACGTTTTGGGCGGAAACAGACACATTAGCGGCCTTGACGTGCTCCTTAGCCCAGGCAAGGTATGGGAATGGAGGAGCAATGACAACCTCAGTCTTAGGGTCGAGGTTGCCCTCGTTAAGACCGTTAACGATCTTCTTAATGGACTCGAAAGTACCATTCATTTTAAAGTTACCACCAACAAAGAAAGTTCTAGACTACACATGCGTACCCTCTGTTAGCTCAATTGAACGCCCACGAAGAATTCTGGTCGCACTCACCATTTTGGATATATTTCACGTTACTTGTTGGGCTCGACAGCAAAGTCCCTTTCTGTTAAGTAGTTGCCTCAGCTAGCGGCGCGTAGGCGCGCTCCGAGCCAATACTTTTTCGTACGATAAAGAACCGGCCCACTTACCCGGCCATTATCGGGTGGGTTCGACTCCATGTGAGCGTACGTCAGTGTGCAGGCATGATGCGTGCTAGCCGATGCCGAGTGACGTTTTCAGGGGACCGTTTCCAACGGTGTCATCGTTCTTCTCCGAGAAATGGAAGGTAGGCTCAATTGGTAGTGTGGAGAAGGTCTCCATTTGACTCCGGCGGATTCCTTTTTTTTTTTTTTGAAAAGAAGTGTAATAAAGGAGACTCTGCGAGGCTCAATTGGCACTTTTTTGCTTCGTTCCGAGAAAAGAACGTCGTCTCCACACTGCTCATATTTGGTCCCTTAGTGAGTGGTACTTCCGGTTAGTTTCGTCCCTGGACGGCTGGGTTTTCTTTTCTTTATTTTATTTTATATTTAGGATCCGTATGTACTGTAAATTTGCAAATTTAAAATGTCATCCAACGTTTAACGTTGAATACCGCACTCTCTTTCAGGGATCGAAAGAGCTTGGAATTTGCCCACAATGTAGCTAGGACATTTGACACATTCGTCGTAGTACTTGTGGAACCAAGAGTCGGAAGCACAGATGCAATTGTGCTTGTTTCGACCTTGGCCCTTGCACTTGTTGAATTCGCCCATAGCCCTTCCGCAATTTTGGTAGCAGAGCGAATCGGCGTTAGCCCAGGCCTCAGCTTCAGCAACAGCATTAGCATCAGCTTCTGGAGCTGGATTGGCAATGGCTTGAGAGAGCGCAGCAGCAATAGCAGTGAGGAAGATAAGTTTCATTGTAGTTTGATTGGTTGGTTGTTTTGGATAAGTGTGTAGAGAACTATTTAGAGAGCGAATTCAGCTCCCTTTTATATTCGTCTTCACACCGCTCTGCACTCTGCACAGTGGGTGAAAAAACAACGCATTCATTCTCTTTTCTGGATAGCCCAAATAGCTTTCTTGGCTGTGTGATGTCTAGTGTGGACATGTCTAGCCATCTCGACGGTTTTGACAGTTGAGTGAGACAGGCTATTAAAATAACTCAACCACTCTTCTTGGCTTCTGCCGCCTCGGAGTATCCCGCAAGACGAACCGTTGGAAGTCTTTGGAATAGTGATGTCCTTCTGCAGTAGTGGCTACGGGAATTGGTTGCAGAGCAATGCGTTCAGCCATACCGTCAAAAAACGTGGCTGCCACCCCTTGGTTTTTTTTGTCGTTTGCATACCAACATCATATCAATAGTACCTCCCTTTGTGATTTGCTATACATCTGAAAACGGTAGCTTTGGACTTGGCAACGAAAGCCTCCAACTGGTGATGGCCAAGAGATCCCTATCGGCATTTAGCTTTCAGATCCAATTTTCTTGTAGTCTCTACCTCGACTACTGTAGCGGCTCCATTCATGTTTCCTGGACTTGGCAAGATACTTTTTTCCAATTAGTTTAGGTCAAGAAAAATTGAACCGTAGATTCAATTATATTTTGTAGGTTTGCAGCATCGTTTTGGTCCCTCAGCCCTTTGCAGACAGCAGCTTGAACTTGGCGGACTAATTTTACCAGGATCGAAAAAAATATTTAATCACAAAATTCAGATTCAATTACATACAACCTATTTCCTAGTAGAGGTGGCAGTACTAGATAGGCCTTGTATCCGAAGAAGCTCTCTCTATAAAAAAGCCTCCAAGTGCTCAGCTTGCTGTCAATATCAGGCCAATTCACATATAGCCATGCTGACCTTCCCACTATACAGAGTTATATATTTACTTCCGACACCGTATTATAATATGTTCTAAACGCTGTCTCTTCTGCTCCTGCGTGTTTTCGATTTCAAACATTACTCTAATGCAGCCTCGGCATTATATATGTTGAGCCGCACGACACGCGCATAGTTCTGGAAGGTAAACAAATAGCAGTGGTCAACGACGTCCTAGATCAACTAGTCACTATGGCATCATCGCATCCACCAACTCCTCATAGACGTCCGAATAGCGCTAATTCTAATCGGGGCGAACACTACTCTGTGGACCCCCGGTCACTCCCTCTAGACACTGTGTTGGGGAGCTCATCACTCGAGGAGCTGAGCGATTCCATGGCTACGCTTGACGCCAATATGCAGCAGCTACAATCAGTACACGAGAATCTTTCGCGGTTTTCAGAGAGCTTCTCGGCGTTTCTTTATGGTATCAAGATGAACGCGTGGTGTGTTGAGTTCAGTGAAGCTCCGTCCGGGGAATCATTTAGACGCGATAGGACACAGGTTGATTTAAACCAAAAGAACAGCACCCAGGAGCCAGAAATTCAAAATGGTCAGCACCAACAGAATGAAAAACAATTAGATGCCGATACCACCTATACCACAAATGATAATCAATCGTTCATTGTGGAGCCCAAAAACCCTCCACAAAAACAACGACCAACAAACAGTCGGAGGCCACAGCCTCCTTCATCTTCTTCCAAAACAACTAATGGCAGCTCTAGTTTTGCTGCCAACCGAAGTGCGAGCAGCTTTGGAACCAGATCTGGAGGTGGTGCCACTGGAATTCCCCGCAAAACAACTACTTCTGCGGCAAAGGCGAAACAAATGGCCGAAGAGAGAGCTAAGAAATCTCAATGGAGGCGTTAGTCAAATATTTGTTTTGAATCAAACTCTAATGGCTATACTATAGCTACAAACAAACGGTTTTAGCCGGTTTCCTCTCTCTTTGCTCGAAACAATAGCTTCATGCCGCTGCTACTCTTTACTGATGTTTACTTCTTCAAACGCAAGACACACCTGCCTACTCCCTTCTTGTCCTCAAAAACTGCTTCACTCCGTAAGCCTCGTTTCTCAAGCTCAGTTTCAAATTCGGAAACTCCACCTCCTACGCCAAAGTAGACTTTCTTTGCAGCAATTAAAGCTGTATCGTTAGTACAATTAATCAAGGTGTCAGTAAAAACTCCAAGCGAATCTAAAGAATAAATAGTTTCAGAGGCCAAAGTAAGGTCGTATTTCGTTGGTTCTAATAGTTTGACAAATTGAGAAGACCAAGATCCGGAAATGAAATCCAACTGGATATTTCGCTTCTCCAAGTCCGTCCTGAATTCATGGATCAAATCCTCGGTAATTTCAACTTCTCCGACCTGGTCAGTCCCTTTAGTGGCTGACATCCAAGTTAGCAACATATTCGGAGCAGTTACTAAACGCAAAACACTCAGATTGAAATCGCCCAATGTTAATTTGATGTCGGTTTGGTTGGTGCTTAGAACATGATGAAGCAAAAATGCACTTGGTACTGCCGCACCACAGCCCAATTCTAAAATAGATCCTAATTTTAAAGAATTGATTTGATCCCTTAAAACCTTAACCAGATCAAAACTACATTCCCAGACTTTTAATCCTCCTTCATAGGCCGCCTTTTGAAGATCAGAAGAACCTAACAGAATCTCGTCCGTGCTAGATAAGGAATCTTGTGCCATAAGCTGGTATTTAACGTCAAACAAATCTCTACGAGGTATTTTATCATCTTCACCGCTTGTATAACTAACTCGAGTTTGGGGGATCAGTTGTTCGAACGAATGCAGCTGTGGTTCTTCTGTTACTGTTGATTCTTGTTCCATGAAGCTCTGGGTCGTGCTTTCCTGCGAAACAACGTGTTCGCTTCCTTCTATATCTTCTCCCGAAAAGCCAAATTTGAACGGCATCTGAGGCTGTTTCTTTATATATGCTATCTGAAATTTGTTAGACTCAATTAAAAATATTACAGAAGTTACATATCGGAATCCCGATTGCACAGCCGTGCGCTTTGTCAATGGCCGCTTTCCTATATATATTGAAGGCTGTCCGCAGGACAATTGCCTCAGGCTAGACATCTTTTCCCTCTGAAAAAGCAAAGATATTATCCACTGCTACCTTGGTTCCTATCATATATCATTACATTATACCCTGATCCATGAAATTAAATAATTCAGCCTCTAGCTCATTAAAGTTGAGCTCGCTCCAAGAATCCTGATTGTTAATCGGTGGGCCCTCAATGGGTGAATTGAAAATAGCTTCGTCCTTATTCGCCGCAGCCAATACAGGAGCCCTCTTATTCAAAAGGTAATTGAACCGGTCCAACAGGACACCGGCAATCGGCCATTGATTCTTTGCAATGGCCAAAAAATTAGACCCTAGTGTGATATTCGTTACAATCTCATTGATGTCAAAATTGTCGTTGAAAGTGAGCCAATAAAAGTGCCGCAAATGGAAAATCATAGCCTGCATCAACGAACAACAGTATAACGGTGTTCTGGCAAGGACCTCTTTAATTCCTAGTCGTGAAAGAAGCTGGATAATCTCAGTAGAAGCGGAATAGCATGCAAATTCCGCCTCATTGTTTAACGGCGGGTTTTGATGAGGTCCATCTTCTTGATAGCTGTTGTCATTACCACAGATGTTCTGCTCTGTTCGTGCAAAAGGTTGATTCAACAGCATTTTTGCAAAATTCACAATCGAGGTGGAGAAAAATGTGATGTCGTCTACTTTCCCAGAATTGTCTACCAGTCCTCGCATAAGGACCTCTCCTTCTAATAATGTAAGCTTCTTGCGAATACTTTCGTACGTGCGACCAATAAACGGTTGCCCGCATACGACGTCGCGAATTAAAGTCGCACACTTGTATCTGATATCCGACTGATCCAGCATTATGCAATTGAAATTTGTCATCCGCGGGAATTGCATCCCACTAGATGCACTGATCAAGTTATCCAGCACATAAAGCTCCGTCAAGCAACGCATTAACGAAGGTTTCAAGACGTCCGAATACTTGCGTGTGCGCTGTTTCGCCAAAAACTCGTCCAAAGTCGATATGCTGAGTGCAATGTCAATGGCCTTGGTACGGAAATCTTCACAAGCGGGGCTGAATAGAATTTTCCCGCAGATATATCCGAGTAGCAACGCCTGAAGTTTAAATGCATCGTCTGGCTTAGTTTTACATGTCTCCCATAAGGATTGCGTTGACTTTCCATGATTCACAACGTCCACAGTCATGGACATGGCCATTAGTAACTCGTCACAGTCTTGAGAGGATATTTCACCCATCACTTCTATTTCTGGCAGGAACGGGTGTTTCTGGTGTACAATGTTGTAATAATCCTTGTAGGTCTTTTCTAAGCTACTGCTACCATTTTGTGGTGCTGGTGTGAGTTCGGAAGACGAGTCAACAATTGGAACTAGCAGACTTTTATCGGGATCGTCATTATTATTGTTACCATTATTATCGTCGGGGGATTCATTCTGTATTTTAACAGTAGCTGGGCTATTGTTTCCATTCTTTCCGTCCACTGCTTCCACCTTGGGCTTCTTGACACGACTGCCTCCCCGTCGACTCCCTATAAATACACATTCGATCCTTCGATCTATACAGTTCTTGCATGGATTGGTTCCGTCACACTTTAAATGCTTCTTTCTACATGACAGGCATGCCACCCGCGCTTGAGCTGTCTTGCGCTTCGCATTATTCGCCTCAACCTCTTCCATGGTTCGCCCCTTTCTGTCTGGACTGAGTAAATTTTTCTCAATCCCCGGGCCCGGTCCCCTCTCGCATAATAACCATTGTTGGACCATTTTCAGCCGCACCGGGTTTGAATGATTTATAAAATTGTGAGGCATGAAAAAAAAATGAAAACCGAAAACCGAAAATGAAAACGATAGATATTTCTGTCTTTCCCTGCAGATTAGATATTATAGATAAACGGGTTTTTTTTTTCAAAGCCCGAAAATCAGCAGTTGTCAGCGTTGTTTTCTTTTTTACTGTCAGTTTCGGCGATAATTCCGGCGGATCCGGGCAGTATTTCAAAGCCCGTCGGGGAACTGCGGCAATCGAGGGTATTGCGGAGTAGCGGGTGAGTTGCCTTTAACGGGTATCTAGGTGTCGTTGTGGGTAAATTTCCTGGTGTGTGTGAATACTGTCTGTATTCGTCAGGATGTTTGGAATGCGGGTGAGTTGCCTTTAACGGGTATCTAGTTGAGTAGGTGTCGTTGTGGGTAAATTTCCTGGTGTGTGTGAATATCTAGTTGAGTAGGTGTCGTTGTGAGTAAATTTCCTGGTGTGTGTGAATACTGTCTGTATTCGTCAGGATGTTTGGAATGCGAGTGAGTTGCCTTTAACGGGTATCTAGTTGAGTAGGTGTCGTTGTGGGTAAATTTCCTGGTGTGTGTGAATACTGTCTGTATTCGTCAGGATGTTTGGAATACTTTGGTATGCATTTTTTTGTTTTTTCAGGAATTACGATGATACAAATAATAATATGCATATCTCGTTATTTTTCCTTCAGTCCCCCGTAGTTACAAAGGAAAAAAAAAAAAAGATCACATTCTCCCGGGCAAATTTCATAGCACGTCCTGTGTCCTGTTTTCTAGTAGATTCTCTGAATTGTTATTCTTATAATATCGAGCCGTCATATATTCTCCGCAAAACTAGCCAAGTTTATTTTGGCGTATCGTCTTTCAACTCAATGGCTGTTCTAGGCATCACTGAGAGGCAACGAGCGTTTATATATAGCCCCATCTGCATAACGCATGCCATAAAATATGCAGCTATGCAGAGAACAAAAACCACGCCACTTGAAGCATTCCCAGCTGGCGCTTAATGTTCGGATGCATATCTATCTGCATGTTGCGTGTGGATGAAGCCTAAATTTCGTCACATCAGCCAGACATCTGTTGATATATGGGCAAGTTTCTTTATAGATACCATTTAAAGGAGCCCATCCTTTCAACAAAGCATCTCCTTCATTAGTCCAAATATTGGTGGCACTAAGTGCGCATATTGAAACCCAGCTTCTTCAAGCGCAGCACCGTGAACTGAGTTTACATCCTGTCAGCTCAAGCTGTGTAAAGTTTGTGACTTGTTTGAATATGCAAAGTAGGAAAAAGAAAAAAGTTGTAAGCATATATATACGCTTCGGAAGAATCAAAAAAGGGAAAAGGATCCGACTTCAGCCAAACGCATACATGTGATGCAACAAAAACTACTTTGAACCTGGTAAATGCGGCAAATGCACCTCATCACAGCTTCAGTTCAGGTTATATGCATATTGTTGACACCCTAAATGAACCCTTTTCCAACCTTTCTAATGGCATCCAAGGAAACGTCTCCCTCCCTCTCCCTAGTCACCCAATCTGTATATGTCAGTAGGCCCGGCTTTAAAAACTGCCGTTCCTCAATTAGGAAAGGTACCAATTTTTTTCGCTATGCATGTCTCAGACCTGCGGCTGTTGGTTGGGCCCTTAAAATTAGCCACATTGGGCCGTTCAATGCTACCCTCGAGAAGTGACTCTAGTACCACTGGATAGGCTATATGAAAAGCATAAGGAGAGGTGAGCGACTACTCCAGTTGGCTCCATCAGTTTCCTAATAGCAGTGCTTTCTCTTTGTGAACGCCCCCATTAGCAGTTCTTTACCTCTTATCCGCCTCATCGCAAATAGCCGGTACAATCTAGCCGAGGATTTCAGCGGAGTCGGCGACTGAAGTAGTAATAATCGCCAACTTTGGTTCCAATCTCATCTAATGGACTCCCCGGACACAACGGTGAAAAAAAAAAAAAAAAAAAAGCAATCCCCGAGGGAAAAAAAACAGAATCAAATGCCGTCAAATCCCGGTTTTCCCAGCGAGCACATCTTCTCCAGAACAGTACAGAGGGCCATATGTGTCTCCGGCGGCTTTTTTTTTTATTTTTTTCTACGAAAAGAAGCGAAAGGTAACTCTGCAAGGCCTACTAGTGTTTTTGAAAAGAAGCAAAAGGTAACTCTGCACGGCCCACCAGTGCTTTTGCTTCTTTTCTAGAAAAGAAGTCCGCCTGCTGGGCATTTGTGCCTCAGATGAGAGAAGCAAAAGATAGCCCGCCGGCGAAGCTTCAAAGCCCGCATGGCATTATGTTTCCCGGCGAGATCCAAAGGGACCAAACTGCCGTTGGGATGCCGTCGGAGAAACTGCAGGTCCCCGTTCAAAGCCCATTTCGAATCCCCGGTGCCTGTTTTGGAAAGTTTCCATTCCCCGTCCCCGGAAAAACAGGCACCAGAGCCCGTACAGTGGAAATTCCAAGACATCAAAGGATGGAATATAAAATGTGCGTCCAATGGACTTGGAAGAACGGCAATATCAAGAAAAAATCATAGTAATACAAATACAGTATGTCATTGGAAAAGCAGGACAACAGTTGTGGACTGTGTTGGAGAAACGTCAACATTAGTGTTGGCAATAAACAGATTATCAGCCAGAACAACGGTCATGTCAAGGAAGGAGAGCTTTTGGCGCTGATGGGACCGAGCGGCTGCGGAAAGACAACCCTACTCAATTATTTGGCCGGTCGTGCCAGCGGTAGGAAGCTAGTCGTGCAGGGAGAAAGAACCATCAATGATCGAGCTGTCACTACATCCATGTTGACCAAGCTGAGCTCGTATGTGGAGCAGGAAGATTCGCTAATTGGAAGCTTGACAGTTCAAGAAACCATTGACTACTCTGCCAGGTTCCAGGGACTACCCAAGAACCAAAGAATTGACTTGGTTTCCAGCCTGATTAAGGCGCTCGGGTTGGAAGGACAAAAGAACGTGCTCATTGGCACTCCAATTTCCAAAGGTATATCCGGCGGTCAGAAGAGAAGAGTGAGTGTAGCAAGTCAGCTCATCACTCAGCCAAAGATACTGTTTCTTGACGAGCCCACCAGTGGATTAGACTCCAAAGCTTCTTTAGAAGTTATGTCTCGAATCAAAGATATTGCCAAAGAGCACAACATGATGGTCATTGCGTCGATCCATCAGCCTTCAACCACTACATTTCAGCTCTTTGATAAAGTCATGTTTCTTGCTAGAGGAAAAACAGTTTACGCTGGGGATTTGGAAAATGTGGTGGATTACTTTGCTCATATCAACAGGCCAATTGCTCTTCACTCCAATCCGGCCGAATTTGTGTTGGACATGATCAACACGGATTTTGACGGCGGTGGTAGTAACAATAGCAATGTGGTAGACGAACTCGAGCAGGAATACTTCTCTAGTGATGCCTATCAAACCTGGTTATCACATGTGGATGATATCCAATCTCATGAGTGCCACGGTTATGATGACGATGAGAAATCCAAAAAGCCCAATGTCGTATCCCAAACCCTCATCCTTGTTCAACGATTGTTCTTGAAGTCTCGGCGGGACATTCTTGCCTATTACATCCGTATCGCCATGTATCTTGCATTGGCCATTCTGATGGGCACTGTTTGGCTGCGACTAGGCTCGGGGCAGGAAAATATCATCCCATTCCAAAATGCAATCTTCTTCTCAGGTGCCTTCATGTCCTTTATGGCGGTTGCCTATATTCCATCCTATCTGGAGGATCTATCAAGTTTCAAAAAAGAGCGTCTCAACGGGTTATACGGTCCAAGCGCCTTTATGCTTTCGAACTTTATTATCGGAGCCCCATTCTTGTTCCTTTTGAGTGTATTATTCTCAATCCCTGGATACTTTTTGGTTCACTTCAGGCTGGATGCCACGGCATTCTTCAAATTTGTCATGTGGCTCTTTTTAGACCTGGTGGCTGCGGAGAGCTTGGTGGTACTTTTATCGTCTCTTTTCCCTATTTTCGTCATCGCTTTGGCCATGACGGCATTCACTAACGGCCTTTGGATGTGCGTTAACGGGTTTCTGGTGTCGCAAAATGTCCTGAACGTGTTTTGGTACTACACATTCTACTGGATTAACTACCAACGCTACGTCTACCAGGGAATGATTTTCAATGAAATGTCGGCACGGGTTTATGATTGTGATAGCACCTGTTCATGCATGTATCCTTCTGAGCTCTCTTCTCAATGCAAGATTGCGGGGAATGCGGTTCTTCATAGCCTGGGGTATGGCAAAGACCAGACTGGCATGTGGGTTGGTATCTTAATTGCAATAATTTTTGCCTACAGGTTGCTATCCTGGGGCTGGCTAATGTATAGGAAGTAATGTTTCTTTTTTTTATATTATTAAATTTAATTCGTCATTTACATATTACAAAAATCTAGATCAACAAAGCAGCTGCACCAGCTACAACACCGACGATGGCGTTGCCAACCAAGGAAGAGGCGCCGTTGACTTGGGACGGGCTGGAAGTAGTTTCTTGGGCAGCCTTAGTTGGAGTAGCAGCTGACTCGGATCCGGACGAGGATGGGACAGCAGCATTGGTAGGAGTAGCGGCAGATTGAGAACCCGAGCCAGAGGATGGGACGGCAGCGTTGGTTGGTGTAGCAGCGGACTCAGAACCAGTTGGAACTGCAGCATTTGTAGGAGAAGCAGAAGTTGGTGCAGGTTGACACTTTTCTTCAGTGCAGGTTTCAACAGCGGAGTCAGTTGGCTTAGCAGGAGCTTGGGTTTCGTGTTCACATTCTTCACATGGGATGGTGACAATCTTAGTAGACAGCTGTGGTTGAGATTGACACTTTTCTTCAGAACATGGGATGGTAACCACTTCAGTGGAGGTCTGAACGGGCGCCTGGGTAGCATTAGCAACGGAGGTTGCATTGCTAACAGCAGCAGAGGTTGAGTTCAGGCCGGAGCTGGATTGTGCGAGAGCACCGACAGCAAAAGCGAGAGGGTAGAGACCGTACATTGTGAAAGCTGTTTTTTTTTTTTTTTTTTACGATGTTAATTAAGAAATGAATGATTAGTTTACTATTTACAAGCAATGCTCAGCCCTTTATATATAATGGCCACCGCGTCCGGGACAGGCTGATTTTCCACGCGTCGGAGTAAGTGATCGGATCATCGAAAGGGGGCCCAAACATATTTAGTGATGGTCCCCTTGCATGAATATGCAGGTCAGTACGCGACGGACTGATATTAGCCAACCAAGCTTGGTCCCCAGGGGCTGATATTCCTTGGAATTTTGGTTCCAAAGGAGCATAGGGGGAGTAATTTTGTTTTCTTCACCGGGATCTAGGGATAAGGGATCCCCCTATTTCCCTTTCGGGTATGTATAGAATGGATATTCGGTGACCGATCATTAACCGACGAGTGGTTGGATGTTCTTTTGGTAGAGCTGTGTGTAGTCAGCTGTTGCTGTAAGGGAATCGGACGGCTGGTTGGGCAATTTTTCAAGTTGCGCCAGTTTCACTATGAATCCCAACTGTTATGTTTCTTACAGCCTGCAACATGCGCATTGTTCTTATCCGCTTATATTTCAATATCGGTCGCGTGTATGCGAATTTATCTGCATGAGTCGAGCATTAGTTTCTAAATGTAATTGATATGCCAGATTATGGTTTTTCGGACCAATAGGTTGTGCTTTATATGTCACGATAAGCCATGTATGCATACACAGCTGGTAACGTCATCTGAAGATGTGTATTGCAGAGCCGTGGATAAACAACAATTGCTACAATTCTATTTGCTTCCATGGCATATGCAGTTGATAAAGCTCTGATCTTTTTGTGTATGCATATTTCACTTCATTTCCGATTATCTGGATATGCAGAGCTGATGTAGAACACGTATGTGTAGTATGCATATGCATACATGGATATGCATTTGCATGCGATTATGCATAGAAACAAAAAAAATAAGAAATCAACGTTTAAACGGTCAAATAGGATGGACTTCATTCTATAGCTCCAGGTATGGCTTGCAGGTGTGCTATTTTTCTAAAAAAACGTAACCCCGACGAAGGCATCACTGTTCTACGCATGCATATACATTAAAGGCGCAATTCCCCCCATGGGGATGAAGGAGATATAAAAGGAGCTATGCATAGGAGTATGTATATGTATATGCATATGCATGATTCTTCAAGTGCCCGCATAGACCCTGTCAGCCACCGAATCAAACGGACAACCGTCTGTGGATACGCTACCTATACAATGGAAATAGTGACATTAGAGCAAATCGCACTATCCATATTTCTCACTCTACTCACTGATAAGTACTAACTAAGCCCAGTTGATATGTCAATCTTCCGGTTGTTGCAATTGCAGTATCGGGATCGGCCCGAATGGGCCAGAAGTAAGTTGGGGCCTGCAGAAACACGCATCTGGGGTTAGACGAGCCACTAGAGATAAGATAACGAGTTGCTAGTAACCATGGCAGAGAACGACTCGTAGGTAGACAGTCTTCGTTAAGGTTAAGCTCTAACTCCAGTTAGGACCTTTCAGTCGAGGGTTGCGTTCGATACGTTTGATAATAGATATGCAACAGATTTCACATTGACTCTGCGGTCCAAACACAGGGATTACACGTATAGTCGGCTGAGTAGAACACTCCTATGTGCAGCTGACGATAACAAGCACTCCGAGACCGCCGTAGAATGGATGTTTGAAGAGCTGGCTGAAAATGACGATGAGATTATTTGTGTCAGGGTAATAGATCCAAATGCAAAAATTTCCAGCCAGGATGCTGCTTTGGAGGAAAAACAATATAGAGACGAGGGTAATCGCTTCCTCAGCAATGTTCTGTCAAAGAATATACATTCCAAGCGGGTAAGTGTTTTCTGCGTTTCTTAACTCGAGCAATAGACGTTCGGTGCAAGAAGCTTGCCTACGTTTATGATGGAAGCTTTGAGGAGTGCCAGGTATTCAAGCTGGTCCTTTCCTTATAAGTTTTAGTCACTATTTTTTTCATACTGTATTTTGCCGCAGCTACTCATTTTTACTTAGGTTTCTTTAGTTCTGGAATTCGCGGTCGGAAAGGTCCAGAATATGATACAACGAATGGTAAAAAAAGGAATCCTAAACCTGCTTCGTTCTTCCGCCACCAATTGCTAATCAATTCCTTGTAGATTCAAATATATGAGCCCGCTATACTGGTAGTGGGGACCAGAGGAAAGTCGATGGATGGATTCAAAGGGTTATTGCCCGGATCAGTATCGAAATATTGTCTACAACACTCCCCCGTACCGGTTGTTGTAGTTCGACCGAGTCAGAAACGAGAAAAGAAAAAGGCGAAGAGGGAAGCCGATCCAACAAGGCATCATTACCGAGACTTGTTGGATGTCGAAGATGACGGTGATTTGATAATATACGATAAAGGTGCGACTACTGACAGTAGGATAATTCCTCGGCTACCACATTACTTGCAACTGGATGCGTCGAGCAAAACGTCAGTTGATGAAAGTACCCCTGAGACATGATTTACCTTTCAAACTCTGCCCCTCTACTTTTTTTTTTTTTTTCTTTTTAGTTAATTACTAACGTTTAATATATAGATTAGCCTGAAGTTAGTCGTGCGGTCAATTCTTCCCCGATACGTGAATAAAGACTGTTTAAACCTTGTCCATATTCGACTGAGATTAGTACCCGTTTTTGAACTCTGGACCGAAGCTTGAGAGTAAACATGTTGGTTTAGTTTGAGAAAAAACAAACAAACAACAACAACAAAAAAAAAAAAAAAAAAAAAAAAAAAAAAAAAAAAAAAAAAAAAAA
>JAJLUR010000056.1:0-24913 GCA_030674225.1 Blastobotrys terrestris | reverse complement strand
ACCGAACGTTACATCATGCATATGCATGGCGGAAAGTTGACCGAGTCTTAGCTACTTTGGTGCTTGGTCGTCGGAGTCAATAGAAGAAGTATTCTGCAGACAGCATATGCATTTTGTTTTTTTCTAGAAATATTAATGAAGCAAGAGCACTGGACTTGCCAGCCACGCTTGTTTGTGTTTAAACTGAAATCTTAATTAATGAAAATACATTTCTTAATCACGTGAGCTGAAGAACTGGTATATTTGAACCGGCAGCTTCGCTCGCTCTGGCCCACAGGGTTCTGGATTCCGTTCGTTTCAGCCTATCGACCCTGTGATCAATTCCACATTTCCCTTGAATTGTGTTTTTTCCGACCACTACGTCAATTGGAGATGTTTCGATGCATAGTGGTTTTTCGGTGCGCAAAAAGTTGCACTGGTTGTCTACTTTCTCTGCAGTATCCCTCCGCAATATATACGCTTTGTATTCCTGTGGCAGTGGCATTCCCAACGGTATGAATCTACCGCTCCCGTAGCTATAGTTTGAGTCTTTATACATCACGGTAGATACATGTACAGCTTTTGCTCCTATTTCAAATTACATTGTTGCGGGGGCATCAGTAGCCTCGGTAGTTCTTGACTTTTCAAGTCACCCATTGCACATGTACACTTGTTGTATACGTATAGTGGATGCAATAGTCCAAGCGTTTAATCAATAGTAACCAGTAAATATATATACATAAGAGCTTATATTACTGGATAAGAAATCATAATTTCAGCGGTGCAGGTGCGATTCGAACCCTACTTCAGTGGTACGCGTAGATCCACGCGCGCAGCACGCTTTAATAGTACTAGTAGCTACTGCTCACAAAATTCCAGCTTGCAGCGAAGCCACCAATATCCACCATACAATGGAGAGTGAATATATCGACTATGAACTTTTTTTGGATCCTGAGTTCTCCCCAATTGGATTTGCTAACACTCTGATCCAGGCAACAAACAATGTGACCGACCTGGACGTGGACTTGGACACTCCAAGTAGAAGACTACAGTATGACGTGGATGAAGTAGACAAAATAATCAACGACACAGCCGGTGAGAACTACGAGCAACTTTTGGAACAAGCCTCCAACGTCACATTGGCCGAAGAATCCCTAGTGCCAATAAAAAAAAATCTGGAACAAGTAAACTTTTCATACTCCAAGCTTCAGAATGACGTGCTCAAGCCATACGATAAGGCTGAACAAATCTACGTGGCTCTCAAACGGCTACATCTGACCTCAAGTTTATTGCGATCATTAACATGGTATCTGTATTTGGCACGGCAATTGTCTAGCATAGGAAACAATGCATCATCAAACGATTTGTATAAAGCAGCGCTGAACCTGAGACAAGTCAGGCACCAAGTTGAACTGAACCCTGGGTTAAAGAGCTTGCACATCATCCGATCGCATGAGAAAAGTTTGCGCGATATCGAACAGTCGATTAAAAACCAGGCCCAGTCCAAAATCAAGTTCTTTAACCTATTATTCGATACCACCGGGTTAGCACCAGCCTGTCTTGCCCTTTATTTATTATCCCCTCAAGCATTGGCTAACGCTGTCTCCGCTTTTCTGAAAAATCAAGTCACTGCCAGTTGCAACCAATTTGCGAAGTCCCTTAGTGCGCCTGTTCCGGCTTTTGAGAGGGCGGCCAATGATGCTAAAGATCGGGGGAAGGTTATGGTCACGATGATGCAGACGCTGGATAGAAGACCACCTTCAATCGAAGAAGATGAAAATACTAGCAAAAGTAACGAAGAAGGATACAACAATGAAGACGATAGTGAGCTATCCTTGTTGGCATTTGTCAAGTCTAGTCTGGACATACGAAATGTTATTTCTACTTACTGGAGAGATGTTGCATCCAATTTGGACGGCCGTGTCCGCGAATTCTCAATGAGAAATCCTGCGCAGGCAAAAACTATGGCCCAAAATATGCCTCAATTGAAGGAAATTCTTCGTTCAAACGTCGCTGATAGTGATGATAGCATTGACTCTAACGGCCCAGAAGTTAAAGTGATGATAAATGCAGTTATGACAGTTTCCAGATAGACTTAAAATACAGCCATTTTAACCACTTCCAGGTTTCCGTGGATATCCCCCTCCACTGCCCGGCTTTCTTGGATGTCCACCCTGACTACCAGGCTTTCTCGTGTGTTGATTGAACCTATTGCTCTTAGCCTTCTTGTCCGCTATTTTCCGTTCCGTTTCTCTCTGTTTGACATCTTCCTTCATTTTCTTCTTTAATTCCCTAGCTTTCTTCCCAGGTCTTCTTCTATTTCTCTTTCTTTCTAGATCTGATTTAGCCTTAAGTTCGTCATAATCAATCACTTTCCATGGCATTCTCATCCCTGGTAATGGTTCAGCGGACATTTTAATAATATCCTCTCCGCTAAGTGCAACATTCTTAAATTCCTTTTTTGCCATCAAATCTGGTTTGGAAAAATAGTGGCTTTCAGGTCGAGTGGCATAAACTTGTTCCAACTCGGGCGACGTAAACCGGATACGAGAAGCTTCTGTACCTCCAAACAATTGAAAAACCTCTTTTGACTCTTCCAGCTCTTCATCAGGCATTATCTCAGGCCGTTCATTTTCAGCATTCCCTGGTTGGTATTCTTCAAATTCCAACTCGGGAACAAAGTCTCTCAAATCTTCAGCGTTCTCATCCGACTCAATTTGTTCACTATCCCCAAACAAACTTTTCCTCGAAACACTAACTAAATTAGCCCTGCTATTATATATGACTAGGTTGTAAACTTACATTTTGGTTTCTTCCATACTTTTTTACCCTCCCAGTCCGTATTCAGTAGTATGCATATATAATAGTCTAGAAATTTTCGATACTCCCAAATACAACACCTCACTGCCACACCACTGCCACAGCACAAGCGGCTTAGAGGCTTGCCAAAAAAATTCGTTGGATTAAGTTTTGAATTATTCATATATATATAATACTTAATTGTTCAATTTGTCTCTCAAGGTAGACAAGAATTGTTGATAAGCGACGGATTGGTCAGTACGGTCTTCCACCAAAAAGGTAGTAGCCCACAATCTCAAGCTTGGATCGCCGTCTTCTTTTACAATATACAAACTTGGCCAGGTGATCGAATCATTCTTTTCTCTAGTCTTGGCAAGAACAGCTCTAATTCTTTGGTTCAACTCAGTGTCAACCTCCGGTAGTTCTGCCTTTCCAGTCTTGATTTGTTGACCATCCGAAACTCCGAAAGCGTCTTCCAAAAGTTGTGGGACAGCATCTCTACCAATCCACAAGAATTCAGCTTGACCGTCATCAATTAAATATAATCCATAGGATGCAATGTTTGAACCAGACAAGTTCAACTTGGGAGGCATGACCAATTCGCCGGTTTCTTCATTCACAAACCCTGCTTCCGGTGGCATATCATGTAGCGAGTAAAGGTCAGGATAAATATACTTGATGAGGTATTTGATTGGCATGGTGCTCAACAAACATAAAGCAGCAGACCTTAAATCAGATGGAATTTGCGCTGATTTCCTGAAACCGACATTCTTCATCAATGCATTGAACAATAATGGCAACATTCTAAGGTTTGCACAGAATTGAAGTGGTGCAGAGGCCCCGACATTAGTGGTCATCAACTCCTTCTTGTAGGTTTGAAGCATCTCAGTCAATTTATTAGTCAACATGTCATGAGCGTCTTGAATGCCTGATGAAATCACCTTTTCGCAAGCTTTTTGAGTGTAGTAAGCAGTAATGGCCAATTGATCAGCAGAAGCATAAATATCTTGCAACTGACTAGAAGTTGGAATCGCAACGGTAATAACCCTGATCCTTCGTTCTCCATTACAAGTGGTGTGCAAAACTGCGGCTTGGAAAGACACCCAAGGCTTATTGATAGTTTCATCAATTGCCACCTCAACAACATAACTTTGATCTCTTGGGAAAGTTGGGAACGAGCACAAATCCGATGATCGGTTGAAGAAGTTACCATAGAAACTGTTCATACGAAGGCCAGAACAAGATCTAACACGCAGGACAGCCTCCATTGAAATTTCCTGAGAAAGATGTTCACCAAGTTCATGAGCAAACTTAGTCACATCTTCCTGTCGGCTAGCAGTCCAACCAGGATAGAAGTAAGTTTGACCACCAGTAAACCTTGGCAAGTTACTCAACGAAGCAACATCCTGATACTGAGCAGAAAACAGGAACATATCAACTGTGACCTGAGTACGGTTACACTCGACTGCAAATGATTTGTAGAAGGAAGAGGCAGTTTGTAAGAGTGAATTTTCCTTGGAAGTACCGAGAACTTTACGGTCTTCCCGATGCTCCAATTTAGCAATACCGATAGTTGGCAAACTGGCAGTAAGGCAAATGATTTTACCTCCGATAGATGCGATTAATTTGTTAGCAGCTTGAAGAGCAGAACCCATGGCATTGTTGGAAGTGACGTTATTTCCAAACATTTCACCAAGACTTCCCAATAAGTTTTCAATAGAAGCTCTTCTTTCGGACAGAGAAACTAGAAGGGTGCTTGGAAGAGGTAAAAATGGATCGTCCAAATCAGACACAACCAACATTGAAGGCTCTGGAGGAGCTTCCTCTGAATTTTCACTTGGAAGTGGGATCGAAAAGAAGTGAAGTGCTTGATCGACGCAGATAAAGGACACTCTAGTTCTTCCATCCTTATTGGGGATTCGGTCGAGCGACTCCAAAATAGTTCTGGCCGCAGTAGCCAATAACCCAGATTGAACGGCATTAACACTGCAGTCCAGAACAAAAACGTAAACTGGTGGTTGTGGGGGCCTTACCATATACTCTGGAGGAGCAATGAATTCGGTAACACCGTAGTTGATTTCATTCCTGGAAAAGCGGTCCTGACGCTCATTTTTGATTGGATCCCAATCGAACTGAGCGGGTACTTCATTGGTGAGGCCACACATGTTACATTTCCAACGATGAGTTTGATCCATAAAAGTGACAAACGGATTGATATAAGATCGGCATCGTCTACATCTGCAAATCACAGTGTCGTCAACAACAGGAACTGGAGCAGACGAGTTTAAGAGAGAGATGTAAGGTCTGATCACCAAAGCGAATGGAAGCTTACTCTTTTTCAACAAGGAATTGGTGGTTGGAATAACGTTAAGGGTAGACCTGATATAGTCGGACGAAGCGTTAGCTCCAGGGTTTTGTGTTATAGAAGCCTCCGGCGGGATTATTATTGGTGGTGGTGGGAGAGACAAGTCACTAATAGGGGGCGGTAATGACTGCATCAAATCAATATTGTACAATTGATTCAAAGGCAGTTTTGATTGCAGTTGCTGTTGATATTGGGTGACTGGAGTGGCTCGAGAGCTGCCCGGTGCTGCGTTATTTATGCCCATCTGACCGAATTGAGAAGTCATGCTGTCCATTCCATAACTCGGACCCGGAGTTTGTGGTGCAGCGCCACCTGCTGCAACACCTACACCACCCGCAGGTCCTGGGGCGACTCCAGGGGTGAAAACCCCTCCACCGGGTGCACCACCAGCAGGATCGACAGGCTGATTCGTTTGAACTGGCTGCTGTTGACCATAGTAATCAGGAACACCGCCGGCTACAGGAGGAACTGGAGCTGCTGGAGCGGCGTTGAAATCATATTGTTGCTGGGGGTAGACACGTCTCTTGTGATGATGTCCACCTGGAGCAGCTGGTGGAGCTTGCTGTTGGTCTTGAGGGAAATTTGGATCAGGTTGTCCGTATTGAGCCATATCGTTCGCGTTAGTCTGTCAATTGAACTTATAACTGGCGTTCTCTCCCCCTGGTGTGTAAGCGTTAATTAAACCACTCGACTTGACTGTGTACGCTGTCTTAAAAAGGAGCGCTTAGTTGTCTGTTGTGGCCACGTACTTTCCTCCCGTGCTCACTACTCCGGTCATTGTAGTTTTCAGTATGAAAAATCAATAAAATCCCTAACCCTCGAGAATATGAAAAATACTCTCACGTGATCGAGTTACCTCACGGAATCGGCACGGGCCGATGTGAGAGCCAGTGTGTGAGCCGCACGAAATATGTGCAGTAGTCGTCGTACCATTCGTTGCTACTGATCGCTGGAGAAACAGTCCTTTGTTTGGAACGCAGGGATGGTAGAACTTTATTTAATAAACTGGAATGCATGCATATAAGGGCTTAAATCCTGTCTCTCATCATTGATCTATCCTGGCTGTGTATGTAGGCATATATACTTTCACATCAATCAACAACAACAATAGAACCAAGCCCTGAACTCGTATACCCTCTTCACCATCAAAAGTGTATCAAAAATATTGATGCCTTGGAATTCTGGTTTCTTTCTTTCTTTTTTTATACCTGTTTTACCCCTGAAGCAAGGTTAGGGTTATCACATTACATAAGCTGAGGTCGCGCTGTCTACACAACTCCGCCTCTGAGTTGGTACGTACCAACTCTCACATCACCTCTTTATCAACGAGATACACTTCCAACTTGTCAAGAGAAATGTCGTTTCTACATAGGTTTGGACGAGAGAAAGAAGACCAACATGCATTCTCACAACATCCTCAACAACAGGGAACCCCGCCTCCAGTCAATGTGAGTAACAAGCCTACCAGCGGAGGTTCTGCAAATCCGATGGCGCCAAAATTCTTGAACATTCAAGATAACGATGTTGTTTACGAACGACTTTTTTTAATGCATGGTACTGCCGGGTCTGTTGGACATCAATTCGATGGATCCGTCGTTATTTACCATCATTTGGGCTCGTTCCCACCTCAGCGATTCCCAGTCACAGATGGTTACTTCAAAGCGATGGTTCATCTGGAACCCGGTCCAAACCGTATCCGTGTTGAATTCGAGGCACCAAGCTTGAATATCCAACCAGTTTCCAGTACTATTTTGATACATTACACTCCGTTGCTGCAAAACCCGCCATTGCACTTGGTTCTTCTCCTAGGCAAGGATTCCCCGGGAACATTTGACTCTCCAAAATATAAAAAGGATAAGGAAGGAAATGGAATAGATATTGCCCAAAAGAAGCTGAGAATGGCCGGATACATGATGCAAGCATTTACCGACGAGCAGATGTATCGCAATGGTTTTGGTCATCGTACATTCAGGCTATATGAAGAATGGGGTGCAGATTCTTTGTCAAATAGAGACAAGAATGCGCGAACTACTGCCAAGGTCCATGTTATTAGAACTGAAGAAACGGTCGCCGAATTGAGAGATCCAAACAAGGCTCAACAAAACCCTGATGGGAAGGACAAAGGGGCCCTCTTTAGTATTGCGCTAAACACTCTTAAAAAACAAGGGGGCGTATTTGACAATGGTCATGAATGTCATGTGGCATGTATCTTCGTGGACACTCATTGGGACGCAAACAAAAAGCTGGTTTTGGCTCATGCAGCCCTCGGCGGCGGTGCGAATAATATTCGACTGGCTATCTTCGGGGGGCATTCATTGCATGCCTGGCCGTCATGTCTAGAGGAAATTGTTCCGTGCTTTTTGGATGATACCCCTACAGACACTAGTGTGGTGGCAAACGATTCAAATCAATCTGGGACTGCCTGGGAGGCTTTGAATATTGGTCAAGGTGCATTTATGCATGAAATTGGGCATTTGCTTGGTTGTCCTCATCAACCACATGGCGTTATGTTGCGAGACTACATCACCTGGAATAGATCGTTCATGCCGACTGAGGCGAAGAACTGTGCTAGAACGAAGAAACCGGGAATGCGATTAGTATTACAAAAGGACGAATGTGGTTGGCATAGATTGGATACGCTTCGCTTCAGACATCACCCTGGTTTCAGATTTCCGTACGAATATCCAGATCCATTGGAGACCACTCGTCCGAATCTGTATCCTGTGGAAGGAGGTGCATTTGCGAGGTCAGCAACTGGCATATATTGCGTGGAAATTCATGTTGACGGAGGTTGTAAGGCTCATCTTGAGTTCGTCGATCAGCCTCAGGTAGAGCTCTTCCTTATAGAACAAGAGTTGCAGCGCCAGCTGCCAGATCAGAAATATTACGGAAAGCCAATGAAATTGATGGTTTTAGCCCGAGGGGAGCAGCAAACTGAAGTTGACAATTTCACAGATTTGGTTAATAACAGTCGTATTAAGCTCAACACTGGAGTAAATGCGTTTAAGAGTAATAAGCTTGGCGGAGGTTCAGGTAACGAGATGATCACAGCTTATCCTCCAAATGGGGTTGTTCGTACTGTAAAAATACATCACGGCCGAGCAATCGATGGAGTTGAAGTGATTTACGGGGATGGTTCCGTTCAATTATTCGGTAAGCGTGGTGGCAGACCTACGGAATTGAACTTAGAGCCAGGTGAACAATTAGTGGGTTTCTATGTTCGGACAGGGGCTTGGTTGGACGGAATCCAAGTTATTACTAATCGCCGACGATCTGAAATCTTTGGTAACGCAAACGGTGGCAAGGGCCATGATCTTATTCCACCTCACGGTTTCAGAGTGGCTGGGCTATACGGTAATGTTGGAAGCTGGGTCATTTCGATTGGAATCTTATATAGTCAATAGTTTATATGGCTTTGGCTGTAGATGCATATGCATATTCGTTTAAATGAAATTCCTTCTAATAATGTTTTCAAAAAGGGAGAGTGTATGCATATGCATAATTCAGCTCTGCATAGCTACTCCTTATCCTGAATAGCTACTACGTATGCTATGCATATGCATATACTACTATGCACAGGCATACTTTATAATACACTATGCATAAAGACATCTATGCATATCTATCTTCGTCAGCTCCTGCAATCAAGGAACATAAGTCTTGCCAACAATGATGTCAATTTTCTTTCGATTTCAAGTTAACTTATAATGTTAGGAAGTATTTCCAGTACATTGGCCCTCTATAACGGCGCTGTTATCGATATGGACCTCGGAAAGTCAAACATAGCATATCCTAATGTTTCAACGCGATATCACCATATTTGGAAAGTCTCAATAGGTTATTTGCATTCTATTCATATCCAAATGACCAGTTGTTCATTATTCTTGTACAATTGAAGACAATAAATTCGGCTATATACATAAACTATGAAATTCGTTTGGCATGCTGGAGCTTGCGGGCTTTCGGTGATTTTGGAGCTTTTCGAGCCTTGATCAAACGAAACAGCATTCCAGCTGTGAGAAGTGACAGGCCGTACCATGTGACGATGTACTGGAAGTGGGTATTTCTGATTTCGACTTTGCCCGGTGTTCCAATTGGAATACCGCGTTTCATCATCTGTTCCGGCAACAACTCGATACCCTGGATGACATGGTCGTCGAGAGCTTTAATATAGACAGGTTGAGAACCAGTTTGTCTTGCCATTTCTTCAATATCCATAAAATGATATATTCCCTTCTCTGGGTGGTCCTTAGGAGTGAACATGTTTTTATTTGGCTTCCGTTGCAACAAGCAGGTTAATGACACTTCTGTATCCGGTAAAGCCCCAGCCATCTTAAGTCGTGAAGACTTGGATTCAAATTCTTTAGAAATCCATCCTCTGAAAATGAGAAGTTTAGAACCATCTTTTCGCTCTAATGGAGTTACCACAAAGTAACCTTCCCTTCCTTCATGCATTCTGGGGCCAACAAGCATTTCCTGGTCATGTCTGAACTTCCCAGTAATTTTCACCCTTCTATAATCAAATTCTCCATCATTCACAACTTGAGGATTAATTGTTGGAGGCAGCGGCATTGGAGGAAGGCCCAGACGATACTCAGATTTCGTAATGAGATTTGTCTTCCATTTTAATCGTTGGATTTGCCAGGTTCCTAAGCCGAACGAAACTATAGGCATCAAAACCAATAATCCAAAGAAGATCCCACGACCCACCTTGGACCCTGCGCCGGTGGACTTCCTCGACTTCATCGGCTTCCAATCCACGATGGAAGTGATGGGACGCTTTGTATTAGCATTTCGAATAGTATGAAATATTCCTATATTAGACCCAGCTAGCGGTCGTTTAGGTATCGACCGTGCAATAAAAAACATCAGTGGTGTGACGATGAATTGCAAAGTTATCGGGCCGATATTAGTCCTAAATCTACTATTTCACAGAAGGTTTGGGATTTTCACAACCAAAATTAATCGTAGGTTAGAATTATTAATATTATTGACTGGCTTGTCTATCACAGCACGATACATGAATAGCTCTAAAATCAAATCGTGTCTATCAAACAGACAGGGTATAAATAAAATAAATTAATATAAAATCGGAATTACTCAAATACTGGAGGTGTATCTTCATTTATAGCACTTGGTCTCCTTTTGGCGATGAAGTCGTTTGGATTAAATGCTGTTTCATCCCCACTAGTCGGGAACACACTGAAGGTGCGATCCTTGGCTGCTCCTAACGCCTGTCCCGTCCCTACAGTAGGAGGCTTGGAATTGGATCGATCTCGAGTGCTCTGTCGTTGCAACTGTTCAATCTGCTTTTGGATAGTTTCCTTAGGTACCTGGTAGAACCAATCCTTATCTTCATCGTATTCATAAACTTCCCAGTCGACACCATACGGCTTCGGTTCCAAAACATACAACGTGTGCAATGGTACGTCAAGATCACCAATCGCGTCTCTTCCCAAGTTCATGAAATATGCTAATAATACTCTGGCAACGACTCTATGGGCAATGATTAGCGCATTATCCTCCATTCGTTCCATTTCAACAATCACTGGGCGCAACCGGTTGATGACATCCAAGTAGCTTTCGCCGCCTGGACCAGGATATCGGTATCGGATCTTGTCCGCAATACGAGCAGCATACTCTTGTGGGTATTTTTGATTGATTTCCGCATATGTTAGTCCGTCACAAAGGCCTGCGCCCAGTTCATTCAACATTCTCATCTCTTTGATGGCGAATTTCTCTTCGTTGAAATACTCCGCCGTCTCAATCGTGCGCCATAGCATAGACGTCCAAACACAGAAGTTAGGTTCCACAGGTTCCTCTTCTGGTGGGGTTTCTTTGCCCTCTTCCTGTTGTTGTCGGAGTAAGTGCGCATGCTGGCTGAATTGCTCCAATTGTGCTTTGCGGAATTCTGCCTTCTGATATTCCATAAACCTGGACAATGCAGCTGAAAACTTTCTTCCGCGCTGGGTCAAGTGAGCATCGCCTCCTATTCTGCCAGTTGCGTTATCTTCCGACTCACCATGTCGGGTGATCCAAATTTGGCGTTCTGCCAAATTAAAGTTCAACAGGAAGAAGACTGCTTGGCCAGCCAAAAAGCCTTGAATGTTGAAACTGACCACTTTCCGTCCAACATCAATCATCTTGATGTATTGGAAGTGGTCATCTTTTTCTTCCTCTTCACCAATCGGCTCATACGCCTTTTCGTAATTATGCAAGCGGTCCAAGAAGTCATTAATGGCCTTGTCCGGATCCATATCTTTGTAATCTGGCCCAGAGAGCTTCAGCCTCACATTCTGTTCGATGATTTCCTGTTTTGTGCATATGCTTTCTAAGAAGAGGGTCTTGAGTCTCCCGCCGGATCTCTCTTTAATCCTCTTCAACACCTTCTTCCGTCGGGCGATAGTGGTGTTGGTCGCATCCAACACGCCGACGGATCCATTACCTTCCAACACATAGTCGAGCAATTCCTCTAGTGTGTCCATAGCCCATTTCTCTCGCAAAGCCGACGTTTCCTTGTTGGTTGGAGAAAAGAAGTCCGCAGAGTCATGTTGACCCTGGCCGCCTCCTTCCTGAGCAGTCTCATTCAACGATGTCCCAGAGTTTCGCTTGCTCGAATTGTTGGAGTGTTCGTCCGGTAAGGGACGAGATGCGGGTCCAACCGATCGATCAGCGTTTCGCCGAGTATTACCAACATTAAAAATCTTCGTTTCATGCTGTTGCCAGTTTAAATAACGACACAATTTCTTAGTCACGTAGGATTTACCTCTAGCTGGTAAACCTACCATTACAATCACCAGTTTGGATTCAACGTCTTTTTTGGCAATCGTACCGTCCGGAGAGACCTTTGACCTGGTGAGTCCTGGAACGTCCAATGTGCTGACGCCACCACCGCCTCTTCTCTGCACAGGGGGCAATCCAGTCGACGAAGCCGGTGGCGTAGACGATAGGACGGTTTTTGGTGAGCATTTGCCTGATCCGCTATCGTCTAACGCTAAATTAGTCAGACTAGTCGTTGAGCCATTGTGAGAGGTCTGTGGTGAACTAGCATAGGAGATTAACGGTGTATCGCTTGGGGGCCTACGATTGAACTCTCCTGAACCCCCTGACCCGGTGGCTTTGTTAATATTGATAGCTGATGCAAATTGGTTGGACAACGAACTTGTAGATGGCGCTCTACCATCATATCGTTGGTTCCGATTCTCAGTCATCAGGTAACTAACGCTTGATTGGCTTTAATTCCCTTTAGGATGAAAGTAAAATAAAGAGTAGAAAAAAACCCGAAAACAAAAAAAAAAGAAAGAAAAAAGAAAAAAAAATTCTTAAAAGTACCTTTGAGTGTGTCTCTTATATAAAAAGTGACTGTTGCTTTTTTTTTTTTTTTTCCTGGCTACTTGTCTGCGCGCTTGCGCGTCAAGGAAGACGAAAACGGGAATTCATGACGTCAGCACGAATTGTTTTCCCAATCAAGTGGCCACGTGAGACGAAAATGAAGTGTTTGGTGCCTGTAAGGTTAAATTTAATGCGAAATTGGCCCCGATTTTGTTGGTTTAATTTGATATCTCGATGTTGAGGAGATGCAAGAGGTGATAATAGTACTAAAAAAAATTTCCTGCGTTGGGTTACGGAAAAACTTGCCAGTCCGGGTTAATTGATCGGCGGCCCGATCGTCTGTGGTGTCTCAACGACGCACGGCTGCTGAGACATAGTATCGATATCGTGTCTGCGCGGCTCGGCGGGGTCCGAAGCGGGCGGTGCGGCTGCGGAATACATAGAATTATATATTAATTAATAATAATATAATACTATTTTTGGGACCAACAGACTGGCTATATTTACAGCGATTCCACTAATTATTGTGTTGGTTGAAATTAAGTCGGTCGATTCCCCTGAAAAAAGCATGCTCAATCAACTTCACGTTATAATACAATACAATATTTGTTGAACACACGTTTATTTTATTGTTTTTTACCCCAATAATCGAAGAGTCAATTCGACTGAGGCAAAAGTACTGGCAGAGGCGGGAAGTGCCCTTAATAATGTTGGCACAATACCTCTCCAGAACGCCCGGAATCCCGACTCCCTCATCGTCTTCACGGCAGCATCGATCGCACCTCTATATTTTGGCGTTTCAAACGAATCACTCTGAACTCTACTTTTAATCACATCCAATGGATATGAAGACAGCCACAACGCTTCACCGGCCAACGCCCCGAATAACATTAACTTCCAAGCCGGAACGTCCTCTCGTTTGATCCCATTGTGTGCAATAGATCGATGCATTAAATATTCAAATGTCAAGAACCACACACCATACGCCTGTGCTTCTCGGAATAAAGTCACCCCTAACCCTCTATAAATACCCTGAATTCCCTCGGTCGCAAATATCTTTTTCACAGCGTCTACAGGCCCTCTATACAGCGTTTGGCCATTGGCTTGAGTCTTTTGTGTTTGAAGAAGAATTCTCAGTTGTTCCACTGGACCGGTGATGAAACTATTCGTAAGCCCGGCAATGGCGCCAGCCATGTAGAACTGCGGGAATGTCAGTTGTGTGGCATTGGTTCCTAGCAGAATTCGTCGCTTGGCTTCGTGAAAGGCATAGAATTGCACAGAAACACACGCTCCCACACCAAAGAGTGGAGCAGCCGTGCCTTTGTAAAACGCTAATGGACCTTCGTTCTTCAGCGTCTTCGTAAACGCCTCAACTAATGTTGAATATTGTCCGGTTTGCATCCGAACTTTCAGCAAGTCGAACGGTTGGCCCACTAGCACCTGTGTAGCGCCACCCACGAACCCGGACGCTGTATCCTTTGCCTTCCGACTGAAAGAGGTATCCACAGACATTTTCTATAGATAAATGTGTATATGTACAAGTGTATGATAGATGGAGAAGTGAATAATTCGCTCTTCTTTTTTTTGTCAGCCTAACCCCCCTGCCAGCGCCATAATCACCAGCTATTGCGCAATCGGATTGACCCTAACCCATGATTGTATTTTACGTTACATAGGATTCGAACCCAGAGATTTTTTAATTGGGATCGATGCGGCTTCCGATGACGCGCATAATAAATAATAATGGAATGCTGCAATCTAAAAAGAGAAAAATAAACAATAGCTGAAACGGAAGACGTTTTTTAAGTAGCTAGAACAACGACTTTTCAGCTCCGTTATTTTATTTTATTTTTTTTTTTTTACCCATCACGTCTCAAATATTTATTAAACCGTCGTCATGTCGTTTTTCCAGACATTTAATGCAAGAACCACGAGGACGTTCAAGCCAAAGCCACAGGCTAGTGGCCAAACACACATGTTGCGTCAATATGCTGAAGCAACACTTGGTGCTGGATCATTACGGCAAGCAGTGATGCTCCCCGAAGGTGAAGATCTGAATGAATGGGTTGCAGTTCACGTTATTGATTTCTTCAATCAAATTAACATGCTCTACGGTACTATCACTGAATTCTGTTCGCCCGCGAGCTGTCCACGGATGACAGCCACCGAGGAATACGAGTATTTATGGCAAGATTCAAGCACAAAGTTCAAGAGACCAACCAAGATTTCGGCACCTGAGTATATCGAAAACATGATGAATTGGGTTCAGGGACATTTGGATAATGATCAGATCTTCCCTACGAAGATTGGTGTGCCTTTCTCCAAAAACGCAATGACAGTGTTCAAGCAGATCCTTAAACGACTCTTTAGAGTCTATGCTCATATGTATTGTCACCATTTCGACCAGATCACTGAATTGGGCCTGCAGCCCCATCTTAATACCTCTTTAAAGCATTTCGTGCTCTTCTCAAACGAGTTTGATCTTGTGGATCAGAAGGAATTCGGTCCTCTCCAAGAGTTGATCCAGATCATGTTGGAGGACGATCAAAAGAGTACTCCATAAGTTATTATATTTACAAGAAGAAAAAAAAAATTAACATATAATAATATTTTTTATGCATGACGGATAGCAATAGCAATACTACGCGTGATTCTGCAGCAGAAACAATATTGAAATGAACGGTGAAGTTAGGTTGAGTAGTGTTCACCTTTTTCGGGAATATTATTTTCTTCCTGAAAAACTCATCGACGCTTAGCAGTTACTTATAAAAAAGCGCTTTTCTCCTCCATTTTATTCTTCTAGATCTTCAGCTTAAAAGCAGACTCTACATCGGCTACATTGTCTCAACATGACATTTGGCGTATAGGGTGACAGAATCCGGTAGATTGAACCAATTGCCAGATCAAGTCAACTATGTCCAAAACTTATTGTATCATTTCCCACCACTTCACTTTGACTGCACGTTTGATAACACTAAATCAGTTTAAAGCACACCTAGCTACATAGACGGCGATCAGTAATATCCTGCGGAAATATATCGGACCGGTGTTGGGCAGCCCTAAATCCACCGGACTATTTTTTTTTGTGAACACACCCTTTGTTGAAGATCAAATCTGTGACACAAACAACACCCTAATGTTTCAACAGGTTTACCAATCTCTCCCACCATGGGAGATATTGTTCTTCGGGGGATTGATCATTGTAGTATTGTCATCCATCTGTATCTATGTCACGTTTAGCTACATTCTCTACAGAGTCGGACATCTCATGCGTACTCCGCCCAAAGGCTGGAAAAATTATCTGGAGGAGTCAATTGCAACTGGTATGACCCAATTGCCAAACTTTGGGGCCAGCAAGCAATCCAGTATACGCAGACAGTTGATCTTGGCCTCCTCCAACCCAAGTCTTTATTCCAACAATGAGAGTCCGATGAAACTTGGCAAGGACCTCAAACGAGGAGCGTTCGATAAGAAATTTGACGATGAAGGCAATCAAATCAACAGGAAAGTCATCTTTGGGTTCTTTCATCCGTATGCTAATGCTGGCGGTGGTGGAGAAAGGGTTCTGTGGGCTGCCATTAGAGAGACCATGAACAATAACCCAAATAACGTTTGTGCCTTGTATGTTGGATTGGATAAGCGTACAGCTATGGACGATCCCAAACAGATTTTGGCCAAAGTTAACCAAAGATTTGGAATCCGGGTGGACGAAACAAGACTGGTGTTTATTTACATTGGCAATAGAAAGTTGGTCCATCCATCTTCCTGGCGTCATTTCACCTTGTTAGGTCAGGCGTTTGGTTCCTGTGTTCTGGCGTACGAAGCAATTTCGTCGTTGGTCCCCGACGTTTTTGTGGAGACCACTGGTTATCCATTCTGTTATCCTCTTGTCAGTTGGCTATTGAATATACCAATTTGCTGTTATATCCATTATCCGGTGGTGCAGGAAGAAATGCTCAACAAAGTCAGTCGCTTCTCCTTCAAGGGAATTTACTGGAGATTATTTTTGTGGGCTTATGCATGGGCCGTTAAGTACGCTACTTTGCCTGTCACCAATGGTACCTGGACTAATCAACACATGAAGAAGATTGTCAAAGGAACGGCCAAGAGACCAGATCTCATTACAACTGTCTATCCACCGTGTGCAGTCCAAGATTTTGGTGAACCAGCTTTATCTGAGAACAGACAACCAAACGTTATCTACGTAGCTCAATTCCGTCCGGAAAAGCGACATGATTTGGTTTTGAAGCAGTTTGCGGAGTTCCTGAAAGATTCCAAAGTCCAGCATCCGAAACCTCATCTTATCCTTGTGGGCACTGTCAGAGGTGAGGCGGACGCTCAGCTTGTCTACAATTTGAGAGTCTTGGCCAGAGAGTTGGAAATCGAAGAAAGTGTCATCTTCAAATTGGACTCTTCGTGGACTGAACTCCAAAAAGATCTTTCTCAGGGCTCCATTGGGATTAATGCTATGTGGAATGAGCACTTCGGTATGGTTGTGGTCGAATACATGGCAGCCGGGTTAATTCCTGTTGCCCACGCATCAGGCGGACCTCTGTTGGATATCATCAAGTCCCCAATTGAGGGCGATGATACGATCCCAGGTTTTTTGTTCAAGGATCCTTCGGATCCGGATTATGCTGGTTCTGGCGATTCTTTGGCTACTTGTCTCCAAAAGGTATTTGCACTCTCCAACGAAGAACAAGACAACTTACGTCAATTGGCATATAAGGCTATTCAACAATTTTCTGACCCTGAATTTGACCGTCGTTGGGATGTCAGGGTGAACGCACTTATTAAACTAGACAAGTTTAAGCGTCGCAAGCGATTAATTTCTGGATTTTTTGACTGATTTTTTGCGTATACTTGATAGTAATATACTACTCGCTAACTAAAACAACCAAGAAAAAAGAAAATAAAAATAAAAATAAAAAAAAAGGGGAGAAAAAAGTGGCTTTTATATTTTTGTTCGTTCTAGCTATTCTTAATTTATCTCAATCGTGTTTCCCGCTAGTCGTATCAGGAAGTCCGTTGGAGAAAAACAAGCCGCCGTTTTCACCTTGTGGGGAAGAGAGAGGCCTGATGGCATCCTCGGTTCCAAAACTCTTAGTAGCCTTCCTAGATGGACGACGGCCACTAGAGGCGACAGATTTCCTGCGCTCTCGAACGGCCGCATCGATGTCATTTTCGTCTAGAGTGCTTGATCTGGCGACACCAATTCCATGGACGTCCTCTTGTTTATGAGAGGTCTGCGTTAGTCGACGTTCCACGTCCACAGGCACCTCACTATCCACAGGCTTGAAATCTTTGTCATTTGGATAGGTCGAATGAGAATGGTTTAGATCGTAAGAGAAGACGGACGAATCGTCTGCAACTGCCGTTTCTGAAGTGTTGTATTCTGGTGGTACAATAAACGTCGAAACTTCCGGATGCGTGTGATAAGTTTCATCAGTATTAACGGGTACCGTTTCCAGGTTGACCTGACTAGGGAATTTTCCTCTATTTGGAGGAACGTTGTTTTCTTGTTGAGCTCTGCTCTGTCCTGCGGCAGTTTGCGAGGCGGCATCTTCATAATCGTAGCCGGATAAATCTCGTTCTTGTGGCTGATGGTCTCGTTCATAACCCGCGGCCGCAACACCAAGACCAGCAGCAGCGGCGCCACGAGAGCCGGCTGCAACGCCTGTCTCTATTGTGGTGTCTTCCTCTGGCGGCGATCCGTTGACATCAAATGGTTCGCCATTAGATGTAACTCCAGACGTATCAGATGGGACTGGCGAGTGAAGATTATTGTAGTTCTTGTCCTCGTCGGCCACGGTTGTTGGAATTGTGGAAACTGATTGAGTGACAACGTTGTTTGTGGAAGGATTTTGAATCATGACTGGAGGTGGGGCCGGCGTCCTAAACGATCTCGCTCTTTGCAACGGGGATTTCATTGAGGTTAGCTTGGATAAATCTTGATACCATTCCCGCAACTTGTCTGCTGATTCAGCCCTGAAGACCCAATTGTGTCCCTTGTGGTGGTGGTGGTTTGTGCTTGTTTGCAGAATGAACTTGTGCGAACTGCTCTTGCGCTGGTCTTCGGCGATTTGGCAGTCATTGAGGGAGATTGACATGACCGGAGTCGGGTCCTTCTTACGGTCGCTGGACTTGAACTCGTGGAGGAAGGCCGGAGTCAGGACGTACCATGCGCGGGAGTACGACTTGAGATACTTTGAGCGACGCTCCAGATAGCCGGACCGAATCTGCTCAGACAAGACTGAATTCTGATTGTTGTACGCAATGTCACTAAGAGAACGAGGCTTGAGCCTTGGGTTGACAAAGTTTGGATCTCTCTTGACGAATGAGTCCCATTCAAACCCGGGGTCCTTGGTCACATATCCGGTCATGATTTTGTTTGAGATTTCATTGAGGTTCTTACCCTGAACGCCCATCAACTTGCCAAACACGGACAGGGCCTGTTGGATCTCCTGGACGACCACGTCTTCGAGCTCGCGGCCGGAGGACTGCAGGTTCTGATAGGCCTCTAATAGATAGTTTTCCTCCTTGACCTGTCTGCTGAGCTGCTGCTCCAGGTTGACCTTGAGCAGGAACGGATCGTGCTTAGCGGGGAGCAGGGTTGGATTTGTGCTCAAAAGATCGATGCTGTCGGTGTATTGCTTGAGGTCCTTCTGCGTCTGCAGCTGCTCCTTGGCGACGCTGTTCTTGAAGTCGGAGGCTAGGGACTTTATTTCCTTGATCTTGACGACCAGGTCCCGCCTCAGGTCCTCCAACCGCGGGATCACGTTCATGCTGAGCTCCTTTGACGTTTTGGACGCCGCTGCGGCCTGAGCCCGATGGTACGAGATGATGGACCCGGGCACATCGGCGATGGAGCCTTCGGAAATATCCAAAAACATCTCCCTGATCTGGTAGTTCTCCTCTGCATGGTGGCCATGGTCGTTGCTTCCGACATTGTTATCTGTAGTGCCCTTCTCGAAGAAGGGGAAGTTGACTGCATGGCCGAGCCGGACGTTTTGACGGACAACCTCGTCATTGACGGAGGCCACCTCCTTGAAATACACATTCAGTGCCCGAATGATCTTCCGCCACGACGAAAACCGTTCCGCCAGCACGTCTGTGGGCGAAGCGTCCACGGGGATCACCATATTGATCTCCCCACTCGGTAGATTGGCTGAGCTCTCTGTATCCATCTTTGACTCTGGTGCGATGCTGCGAACACTTGCGCTGTTCATAGACGTATTATATGTGAAAGACAAGACAACAACAAAAAAAAAAAAAAAATCGCAAGCAAATAGAGGGCCTTTCTATAGCAGCTTCCCTCAAACAAAGACTCTTGTAAAACAAGGGTGTGCTGCCTTGCGTCCTTATGTACCATTACACCATACTACCTCCCAACCTGCGCGGGTCCGCCCGCGCATATTTTTTGCTGCTCGTGACGTCATGGGCTTTTCTCGGCTCTCAATCCGGCCAGGGGGCCCCAGCTGGAAGGGTGTGGGGACGGCTGATGAGTGTGCTGTGTGTACGAAAGCTCGAATGCGCCTTTGCGCTGTCTGGATCTGGCGGACACCCTGATGGTGGGTGTGATGTGGTGTCCCCGCTTCCTGATTAGGAAATGTTCTAGAATTCAGCCACTGCAGCTGTCAAAGAGCGCTGATCCGGCTGCTGGCGCATATCCGGGGTCCAGGTAATATCGTATGCACCCCCTTTCCGCCACCATCAAACTAAGCATTCGAGGTTTTCACACCACCACGTGACCGGTCTTTCATAGCTCTAAAAAAAAAACACTAAAGGGTTTTCGCGGCACCACGTGACTAGACTAAGTTGTGATTGCCCTGCGGGCAGCCTTCTTTTTCTAGAAAAGAAGCAAAAGCACTGGTGGGCCAAGGGAGGGGTGCCAATTGCCCTGCGGGCGGCCTTCTTTTCTAGAAAAGAAGCAAAAGCACTGGTGGACCGAGGGAGGGGGTGCCAATTGCCCTGCGGGCGGCCTTCTTTTCTAGAAAAGAAGCAAAAGCACTGGTGGCCCGAGGGAGGGGAGCCAATTGCCCTGCGGGCGGCCTTCTTTTCTAGAAAAGAAGCAAAAGCACTGGTGGGCCTCGCAGAGCTACCTTTTTTGCTTCTTTTCGGAGAAAAAAGAAGCCGCCGGAGGCACACTGAGCCTCGCAGAGCTACCTTTTTTGCTTCTTTTCGGAGAGAAAAGAAGCCGCCGGAGGCACACTGAGCCTCGCAGAGCTACCTTTTTTGCTTCTTTTCGGAGAAAAAAGAAGCCGCCGGAGGCACACTGAGCCTCGCAGAGCTAGCTTTCTTCTTTTCACAGCGCTGGTTGGCATCGCGACATAATACAGTAAACTAAATATATAAAAAGGAGGATACGTTGAGTAGTCCTATAAGAAGCAGCAGTTGAGGGTCATGAGCACGTTTTCTTTTTTTTTTTTTTTTGGAGGGGAACCTTTCAGGGCTTCGGCACCTTGAGCGACTTGGAGATCATCCCGCACCCAGAGAGCGCATAGACCAAGCACAGCGGATGGAACTTGAAGTAGCTGCAGGTTTCGAAGAACGCCCCTCCGTACAGGTTGTCCTGGACAAGCCCCTGTGAATGCAAGTAGAACATGATGCCGACAATTGAAAGCGTGGTGGGGATCGGGGTGCCCTCAAAGTACTTGCTCTTGCCGCCCTCGTCCTTGGGGATGTTTGCAACGGTCACATTGAAGCGTGCCAGCCGAGTGAGTCCGCACAGCACAAAGAAGATGAGCACAAACGAGTCCAGATAGGTGTGGAGGCCGAGGGAGAAGCCAATGGTGGCCGGGCCGACCCCAAACGAAATCAGGTCCGCCAACGAGTCCAACTCCTGGCCCATGAGACTGGACTTGTCTCTCCACCGAGCCACCCTGCCGTCCATGAAGTCAAAGAGCAGCCCAAACGGGATGAACCACATTGCCTGGACAATGTACTTGTCCTCGGCCGTGCTGGCGTACTTGACACAGCTGAAAATGCTCATCACACCGCAGAACCCATTCAACAGGGTGATGTAGTCGGCAAACAGAAGCGTGCGCACCATCGACAGGTGGCCCTCGTTCTTGATCAGTCCGTCTTGCTCGCCTTCGCTGGGATTAGACGTGTTGGTCGCCATGTTGCCTCGCTTTCGTAGCATTGGTTTCTTGGGGTCCAGCTCTTTATATAGTTTTTTTTTGTTTTCTGCTGCAAAAAAAAACGCCGCCCCTGTTTGTGTGTGTGTCTGTGTTTTGTGTGGTGCGTGATTGTGTGTTGGTCCCAAAAAACAAAAAAAAAAAAAGAAAGCCGCTTATGTAAGCACGGCGGCACAGCATAAACTAATGTGATTGCTGGAATATGAATTGTCGAGCGATCGCTACTGTGTATAGACACGCGGCAAGGGGAGGATCGTTCCCGCATTCTGTGCGGTGTTTGTTTTAGAGTATGCGAGACCTGTTTTGGCTTTTGTACCCAGCTAAGGGGGCCCGGGGGGAGGGTCCCCTCCGGGGCTGGGGTTGGGCCTCGGTATACTGGGGTAGGACCTAGGCTGTGGACTGTGGAGGCGTAGGGCTGGGGCCGATGTGTCCCTGGGAGGCGTTTGTGGCGGTGGCGGTGTGAACATGCTACCCACCCACAACGGTTGCTGTGATCTGCATCGGCTGATCCGTTTAACCATACCTTCTTTCTTATCTAGGCTGGCTTTGCGGAGATCTATCCTTTCATATGGGTTGGTAGGGTTGCAGGGGGTAATTGCCCTGCTAGAAAAGAAGCAAAAGCGCTGGTGGGCCGAGGGAGGGGGGGCTTGCCCTGCGGGCGGCCTTCTTTTCTAGAAAAGAAGCAAAAGCACTGGTGGCCCGAGGGAGGGGTGCCAATTGCCCTGCGGGCGGCCTTCTTTTCTAGAAAAGAAGCAAAAGCACTGGTGGCCCGAGGGAGGGGTGCCAATTGCCCTGCGGGCGGCCTTCTTTTCTAGAAAAGAAGCAAAAGCACTGGTGGGCCTCGCAGAGCTACCTTTTTTGCTTCTTTTCGGAGAAAAAAGAAGCCGCCGGAGGCACACTGCCCTTCTGGAAGCCGCCGGAGGGTACGCTAGCTTGAGATAGAGTTTACAACAGTACAATTACACGAAGGTTGCCAATGGGAACAGCCGCTGTGATCAAGCTACGTGGGGATACTGGAGCTAGCGTTATTGCTACGATGTGACGGTCTGTTGTTGAGTGGAATCCTTCAACAGATAGAGGAAACACCGTTGAAAAGCAGAGCCCGAGGGAAGCAGCTAGTAGGACGGTTTCAGTCTGGTGCGGAAAAAAAAAAACTTTCTTCTCCACTGCCTCTTGGCTGATACTCCTTGGTCTTTGGTTGGTTTTCATTTCCCTCTACGCCATTTTTCTGTCCGCGAGCTGGGGAAGGGTGTCCCTGTCCAGAGCTGCTCCGGCTTGGCCAAAGTAGCTCAGAAGACCGCCAGCCACTATCGACTGAGAGCCGTGTGGATCGAATCTTTATTCGCCGCAGTCAATTGGAGAACGAAAGCTGGCATCGGTCATTAATTTCTGAAACAACCCCTGTTTTACACCAACCCCCTTTTTTTTATATACGAAAGTCGTTCCTGTGTGAGTCCTTCTATTTATGCATGCAAACCTCACTTTCCGCAGATCCGGTACTTTCCGCTCCCCACACTACCATAAGCGTTCCACTTTCTTATGGATCATTAGAAATAGACGTTTAATACGCGTTTGATCGACTTTGTTCTACGCTGATCCTGGTTAAACCAAGCCGTCACCGGGCTTGTTGTGCATATGCATATAAGGATTCCTCGGGGAGAATGGATCCCATAGCTTATGCGCACATTCGGAAGCCGGAATTGCTGCTATGATATGTGACAGTCAATATATACCGGGTTAATGCGGAAATCGTCCTACAGGTTTTTTCAATCACACCCACATGACAACATCTGATTGGCTAGCAGGAAAAGCTAGATGTATAGTACAAACCAAATCATGCATAAGAGCTCCATCTTCCTTTTTTTTTTTTTTTTTTTTTTTTTTTTCACTATAAAAAACTTACGACAACAGTTAATGTGTGCCTCTTTCGCTCCGTAGATTTGTGTAACTGTTTTCACAATCCGGTCCCCTCAGCCGCGGAGTATGCGGCGTCATAGACCTGTGTATAAGAGACCCCGTAATCTCCCCGTTGAAACATTTCGGGCAAAATAGTATAAAGCAGTATTGACGTCATTTCAAACGTGGTTACACACGCCCCATCGGGGGACACATTGGAGACTCATCTCAGCTCAAAATTGCACTTTTTCCGGATATATAGGAAGTTGAGGGAAAAGAAAAAAAAAATATTAAGCTGCATGAGGACGATGTAATTTTAAGCATGGGGCATCTGCAATGCAGGCCATCAAAAAGTCCCTCCCGTTGCAATACAGTAATGTAATGGTATATTTATTGATACATTTTGTCTTTTTCATCAATCATTAGTAGTTCATGATAGTCGTTTATTAAACGGTCGAGCTTTGCGCAGATAGTCCGGTAGTTCCCGGTCCAAATGTTGTTTGCCTGGATAACTTCTTTCTGCTCTGCCGGAGTCAGGGCTAAGTAGTCCCACTTTCTGAACTCATTGATTCGTGTTAGTCTCTCGCTGATGGCTTCGCATAGGTCGCACAGGATTGGCAGGGACCGTTCAAAAATGTCCAGACCAGCATTGCGGGACAGCATGGAATCCATGTCGTCCAAAAAATAGGGATTGGAGTTGATGATTTGCTCTATTTCATCCGTTGAATACTTTTCAACGGTCATTACTGAACAGACAAAAGATTATGATTTTGGAAATTATTATAGGGCAGAGAAAAAAAAAAAAAAAAAAAAAGTGCAGCTTGATAACGCTATATATGTATTTTAAGGATCTCTAGATAAATATTAAGGTGTTATATTTTTATAATTCCCTGTCTTAAGCCTCACCATTATAGTGTCCTTCATAAGATATGAAAATCTTGAGTCAAAAATTGATACTCCATCAACCTTAATACGACGATGTATAGCGTTGAAGAAAAAAAAATTTTTAACCGGAATGTAAGCGTGCCGTATATTTTGTAATCGTGTACCTCGTCAAATTCTTTATACATGAACAAATTGAACAAATATCGCATATCAACAGAACTCATTCGCCAGCACCAAGGGCGCCCACGATTCCATCCACTTGTCAAAAACAATTGGCGCCTTTTGGTGGTTGTAAAAAGTTAAATACCTCGATCTACATAAGGTTTTTTACGATACCAATAAGCTACGTTGGAAGGGGTGAAACGTAAAGTGACCACAAAGTCGAATTGGGAATGAGGGTATTATTTGTCAAGAAACCCAACAACGTTCAGGTGTCATAACCTTTCGGGAATTGGCCAGCCCAGCCAAATTCTTGTATCCCTATCCTCCCTCCGCACGGCTGGTCTACAGACACCGC